>CABFOQ010001193.1:0-12394 GCA_900660455.1 Gephyroberyx darwinii | reverse complement strand
TCCCTGGACACCTGCCCCTAGCCTAGCTCCTTCTAGCCTTGACCTCACCTCAGACCCTGTACTGGCATTACGTTTGACCCCACCCCCGCTCCCCTAACACACACACACACACACACCCACACACCCCAATACCCTGCAGTTCCTGATCCTTGTCTGCCCAGTACATTGTGCCCCGAGGAGCATATGGCTTCACTCCAACCTCATCACAACCTCCTGTGCTTTTAAGTCCTTGGTTTTTCCTGCCCTTCCAACATTTCTCCATTCCATCTCTCCGTATGTCCACCCCTCACCTGCCCAGGCAGACATTTCCCCAAACTCAGCTGACCTTGTGCTTGTTGTCCCTTGTGAAAGTGCACAGTCTTGTTGTTCTGGAAGGATCCACAGATTTCTGCTGTTGAGTGCTGTAACAGACTAAGCTCAATGGGACAAGAAGAGATAAAATATTAGCTTGACTTCTTTTGAGATATGTGGCTTTTCATTCCACGGCAATGAGAGCAGAAGTGGTATAATGGAGTCCTGATGTTCAGTGCTAAACCACGATGTTCACCGGTAGCAGTGACTTGAGAGAGACTGACTGAAAATACAGATGGGTACACTAGCAGTGAAACAGTCATGGGTAATGCTGATTGGCATTGATGCATACAGCAGAGGTTTGTGGAAGTTCCCGCTCCTCTGCTCGGCCTGTTTGTGTATTTGATAGATATGTGGTTGCATTATGAGTTTGCATTTAAAGGTGTTTAGTGTTGATGTTTGTGTTTTTTTGTGTCTTATAGGTGGATACCCTGCACCGTGCTACACACCTGACGGGCGGCTATGAGGAGCTGTCAGGAAGTGGCCTCTACACCCCTCATCGCCTGGACGTGAGTACCAACTCTGCTTTACTCTTCAGGGGTAGTTGATGAGAAAGTTCAGAGCTAGCCAAGTATTGTCTGTTCTGCACTCCAGTGTAGACTATAGACTTTTGTTCTGCCTGATAGATTATTAGTTTGCAACCAATCAGCAAGCTCATCTAGAGGTTTTGTCAGATTCTATACTTATACTAGAGTGATGATACAACTCGATACCCTTTCCTTATAGAAAACTCTGTTTCCTAACTGTTGTTTGTAGGCTAACAACAGCTGGCAGGACACCACCAACCCCCCCTCGGTCACCTCTCCTCCTGGTCCTCCTGGCAGCGTCCACTCTGACACCTCCAACTGAGACAGCACCTCTCCCACCTTTCTCCCTGCCATCACTTCCACTCCTGCTGTGGTCTGCTCTGACCACCACCCTCTGACCCCATTTTCACTGTCCCTTGTCTCTGGACTAGGCAGCCATGCCAGGCTGCACACACTTTTTCATAAACACACACCATGCTGGACAGGACAGCTGGACGGGACAGCTGAACAGTAGCTAGGAGGAATTTTCCCTCCACCCCACAACTTGATTTAAAATGCTGGAGAGCTCCGTAACTCTGAGAAAGAAAGAGGGACAGAGCTGACTGATGTCGAGACAGATTTAAAAAAACAAAAAAACATATTCACTAATAAGGACTTTTTGAAAACCACTGACCCGGCCGTGTAGGTGATCATAATGTCTGTACATTATCTGTGTATATGCACGTCTTAACTTCACACAGTACTCTCACAGCCTGTCCATGTGCTGTTGACATCTGCACTCGACCCTTTGCTCTGGAAAACTGTGTGTGATCGCCTGTATCTCATGAAGCGTTGGCATTTGATAACGGTCACTGGCTGTCGCCAAACTCTGTGTTGATACGGATCACTAGGGAGCTCTGCTCACCTTGCTTGTACCAAAGTGCTGCCCCAGTAGTTGTCAACACATCTGTTCCTCCAACAACACCCTCTGGCAACTCAACACAGACACTGTTGTATCTTCCAATCTTTTATAGCTTGATGTTTCGTTTCATTGGTGGAGATTTCAAAGTGAATACTGAGTAAATAGTTCAGATATGCACAAATGTGCATGCACCCCTCCCCAAACACAAACACACACCTCTCCGCTTTTTCAGTCCTTTTCATAGTGAGCAGACATGAGACGTGTCAAGCACAAACTTTAGTATCCTTTTTATGGGTGCCTCTACCTGGAAAGGGTAGATATGGGGATCACTGTTCACTGCAGTTCTGAATCTGGACCAGGCAGGACAGGACACAATGGGGATGATGAGAGGAAGAGGAAAGGGTAGAGAGAGAAAAAAACCTCTTTGTTTGAGTGGATGTAACTAACAGCCCTTTTTGTTGTTAACCAATAGAGGGTGTCATAGATGACTTGTAGACTTTGCTTCTTGCTTTCTGTCAACTAGTTTATTTGATTGTAGCCTATTTTCTAATGCTGTTTCACCAAGAATGCACCAGCCACCAAAAAGTAGCTCAATAAAGCATCTAAATGAAGTTAGGAGAAAGGGATGGAAAGATTCTGGGGCGGTGATGTGTTATTGGGACAAATGTGACATGAATTTAGATACGTGACTGTCTTCCATGCATGTAGGTTTTTTAGGTGTGATATTATTGTTTTCATTTAACCTTCAAGTTTTTAGCTTTGCTTTTATTAACAAAAAAAAGGGTATAATGATATCAGACAGACCAAAAAGGAATAAGTGCATCATGCTATGTGTTTCTGCGTGTACAGTGTTCTTTGGATGTCTCAGTCAAACTGGCTGGTGCCCTCATACATTTGTAAGCATTCTAGAGACTGGGTACTTCCACCAGCCAATGACAAGCTAGACGGGGTTCAGCCGAGATCTCCTCCCTAACTTGAAACATGTAAGCTCACGGGCCCAAGGCAACACACTACAACCTTCTGTTGTACCAAAACCAAAAATACCACGATTAAACAATGTAATAATGCTACTCTATGTCTTTCTAAAGTGGGTGCACAGCCAGCTTTTCAGTTTGAGGAGAGGAGGGAATTATATTTGTAACTGTGTCTTTCTATGTGTGGTGTTGTCATGCCTCAAGTTTATTTTATTTCGGGGTATTTGTTGTAGGGCTTCACGGGAGGGTGGGCGGACTGAGGACTGTCACATCACACCTGTGGTTTGATCGTGTGCAGTTGAGCACCCATTTCATAAGAAGGCATGTTCTCTCCCTTACCCATCCTTTAGTATCTTCTGGTAAACCACAACTATTTTGTTTTCAGTTGTTTGATTTGGCCAATTGGCAAGGGCTTCTCTCTCTCCCGTTACCAAAAAAGGCAGCACTGGGTGTAGTAAAACTCTAACAGTGTATAAGACACATGATGTTTTTGGGGATTTCCATTCTTTGGAACTATTTTATACATAAACTATTATGTGAATAAAGCATTTTGATAGTAAGATAAAGCCTTATGAGGATTTAGCTAAAAATCAAGACTTTGTTGAAACATGTTACAGAACAAAACTTGAGCTTGTAAGCCTGTCGTGTAATATCCCAGATTTAACTACTTGTTTTACTGTTACTCATTACATTTCATATGGCTATATCTTACAAATAATGTTATCACCACACCAAATTACCATGCCCCCCTTTTCTACCAGTTGTAATGGATGTCACTGTACAGTTTGTGGAATGTTTCAATATTTTTTTTTTTTCCTCTTTTATAAACTTTTGATGTTTTGTTTGGTTGAGATGCCAGGTTTACTTTGGCCTTTGTGTCGCAGGGGTTGCGATTACTCTTATCATTTTGAATATTATTTGGGTCTTTTGTTACATAACTGGGTGGCAATGTAGGGTTTACAGGTATAAAGACATTTGGTGCTGTGGAACGACTACCTTATCAATTTAGGCTTTCTAGTGAACACACAACATTGGCTGTAGTTCACTAGGTCACTCAGTGGACCGAGTGTGTCCCTGATCTCATAGGTTTTTCATAGGTCTCCAGTTCTTACCTTTCACCCACTCACATACTCCCTCGGTTATAGTCACTCCCAAGTATTCACCCCCTTCATCAAGTTTGTTGTTTCAAAGTATTCCATGTAAACGTCACATGTAAATAGCCACAGACGATTCAGAAAGTTCTCGGCGCTTCAAATGAAACAAATCATCCAAACACAACCAAACGTACAGATGCAGACGGTGCCTGTTCTCTGGAGGGGTAATCCTAGTAAACTCCTCTTTGGGTTCCACTGGGAGAGTAACCCTCCGAAAACGTGCAATCTGTATCTCTGCGTCGAGCTGAGGGAGGTTAATACATTTAGTTGACGATTTTCACCATGAACCAAAACTTTATTGAATATTTTCCCGATATGGGGAGACCACGTACAAAAAGGGCTGTAGTTACTTTACTGTTCATCTGATACGCTTCAGTGTACCTTCAAATTAAAGTGGACAGTCTGCACTTTAACCTTAGTCATTGTGCCATTTCAGTCATGAGTAGAGCCCAAAACATCGTCCAAATACTTACGGAGCGCATTGTAACTTTACAGTATTAGTGCAATTCTAAAATACAGGATGTTTCAACAGATCTAGTTTTGATCATATTTCAATCTAGTTTTGATTGTTTAACGACTTCCACAGCGCCAAATTAGTTCTTTAACCTTTTTGATTTTTTGTTTTCTTAGTATATTTGTATCTCCCCTCTTCTTCACTTTCCTTGTATTTACCCCTCTCTCTACCTCTGTCTTTCCATTTCTCTTGTATATAATCCCCACTGTTTTCAGACTTGTGAGTCTGTATGAACTCGTTTTATACCTCAACTTTAGAATTGTTCTAGAAAGAGTAAAACAAAAAGGAATATGACAAATTGTAGTGTTCTTATTAGAAAACTAATAAAATGATTTAGTGTGATTTTTCAGTATTTGTTTTCAGACTTTAGGAGTGTTTCATTTTATAATTTGTCACAAATGCTCTTGTGATAGTCAAATGTAATAAAAGGAGAGATTGCACCATCTGATGATTCATATCTGAATCTTGAATGAAGCTCGTTACAGAACAGCGGGGCGACTTGGTGGAGATTATCTTGAGGATGATGTTATCCTGAATATTATGACAGCTCATGGCCAAGATGAATAATATCCGTTTCAATTTTTCAGTTGATGCATCTTTATATTGTTGTAATTCAATTTACAAATACAAACATGGCAGAGAGGTAGTCTGATATCATTTGGCTGATGTCCTGCAGAAAAAAACAAAAACCAAAGAATCATCCATGAGGGCAAACCAGCCGACCCAAGATAACCAAGATTGCTGCAGATGTCCTGCTTTAATGTAGTTTTTATTGTAGGCTTAGAGCCATCATGCCACTGCCATTGCCCAACTGTCTGACTTATCATTGGTGTGCTGTGATGTATAGAGGGCCTGGTCTTCTGCCTTCTGGACACAGCCAATATTTTCCTGGGGACAGATAAAACATAACATTGAGTATCACAGGAGATGAAAGAAATTGAATTTAAGGAACAGTAGGACAAGGTAACGACAATTCAGGAAGTCTAATTTATTCACAATATATCTCCACTATTTAATCATTCCCCCCCCCCAGCCACTTTTGTTAAAAAAAAAAAGTAAATATCTGTGCATTTTGAATGGGGCATTCACTCTGGGGGACCAAATCCTGGCGCAACAAGATGAAAGGAAGGACTCAAAAGGAGGAATGTCCTGGTTCCCACTAGCGCCTGGTACCAGAGAACATGTTTTACTGCCAATCTGTTGCCTTGGAGATGAAATTAGCACGTGCGTCGCTGTAATGAATGGAGCGGCTCACACTCGCCGACAGGGAACGTGAGAAAGCAAATTCCCTGTGGTGAAGCACGAGACGCGGAACGTTTTAGGAAATAAGCAGCATTTAGATCATTTTACCTTTCCTTGTCCATCTCCATCATGGGTACCCTTGTGAGTGGAACAAGGAGCCTCTGTTTCACTATACTGACACGGTGTGTAGTTGACATTTTTCATGAGTTACAGTAACACAATTCCATGCAACAGCTCTACAAGGTTACCCCCCACCATCCCCCTAACGTCAGTGAGGGTACCTCCAGTTGCGGTGAGTCAAACCGGACAGAAGGGGGCTCCCTCTGCACGTCGCCACGTCTCCTACACAGGCAGCACAGGATCCACTTGAAGGTCTTCCGCATCTCCTCGTCCCGTAGAGAATAAATGATAGGGTTGACCAGAGAGTTGCACTCTGCTATGACCAAGCAGTACTTCTCATAGGCGTGGGCGTTGCTGTGTTTTCCCAACACGCCGTCGAGCAAGAGGGTCACCAGGCCGGGGGTCCAGCAGATTACGAAGGCCCCTGTGTCAAACAGAATTGTGAATGAGGGCAGAAAAGGATTGACATCAGTAAGCTACACAATATATACACAATACAATGCCAGTACAATGCCAGCATCCTGGTAGGCTGTTGCAACGATCAACCTTTGTACCTTGATTGCTTAATGTCATAATGTGTCATTAGTGCCTGCTCTGACTATCTGGCAGTAGGTGTGGAACATGATTTACCTCTAGAGATGAGTAAACTGTGAGCAATTACAGAAAAATATGAAGAAAGTAAGTCACATATGATTTTACATGAGTGTGACACTCGGGTGAATTCCTACTGACTTGTCATATGCAGACAAGTTTTCAAAGTCAGAGCTGAAAAACTGGTTTGTGGGGAGGAAGTGTGAGGTAATAGGCGGAGCATGCTAAACCGCTTGCAGTACCCGATCTCAGAGAGAGATCTCATGGGAAAAAAAACACAAAGCTCAGTCTTCTTGTCATGCAATGTCTGCGGTGGATGCTATTACACAAACCTCTTCTCACCTAGAACCATGGAGATGGTTTTCATCAGGTTGACAACAGTCTGGCTGTGCCACATCTCCGAGGTGTGTTGAGATGTGTACTTGCTCTTGCGTCTCACAAAGACAAAGATGCGCGCGTACATGGCCACCATGATGGAGAAGGTGAGCAGGTTGAGAATGGCCCAGAAGATGAGGAAGCGCCGACTGTAGAGGGGAGCGATGGTGGAACAGTCCTCCAGGTCGCACTCGCAGTTCCAAAACATGGAGGGCACCAGACCCATGATGATGCCCACTGCCCAGATGCTGACTATCAGCAGCATAACGCGCCGCTTGGTCATGGTGCTGTGGAGCTGCATGGTGATGATGGTCTGGTGGCGCTCCACAGCTACGGCCAGCAGGTTGGCCACAGAGGCTGTCAGGCTGATGTCAATCAAAGCCCCACGGATGAACCACTGCTTCTTGGTCAGCCTGCTGGTCCAGGGGCCTGTGTTCAGCATCAGATTGGCGTAGGCTATACCTGCAAACATGTCCGCCGCAGCCATGTTGCCCAGGAGATAGTAGATGGGGAAATGGAAGCGCCGGTTCAAAAAGAAGGCTGCCATCACCATCAGGTTAGCCAGGACTACTATAAGACACAGTGTCAAGCCCACCCCAATCACCACAAAGTCACGGGATGTCCACTCCTCACTGATTTTCTTACCCACTCGCTTATAGAAGAAAGTGAGATTGTGGCTGTAGTCGCAGGCGTTACGAACACTGCTTTCCATGGCCATGAGTAGTGAAAGAAGAAGTTAAGGCACCGCAGACGTGTCAGCAGACAGGCTAGATTCAATATAGTAGCTGCCAAATAGTGCTCAGCATCCTGTCCAAACTAAAACGTTTCCTCTGGTAGGCCCATACCCTAAACAACAGAGGGGAAGTAGGGCATGAACACAAATCTACAGAACACAGTTTTTACACAGAAGTGTAGGTATCCTCAAATCAGTTCAAACTATGTTCAAGTAAGACATCTGTGAGAGTGATGATGTGATAAAAAAAAAAGAAGAAGACAGACACCAATATAAACAAAAGCCATTAAATTTATTAAATAGTCTCAATTTTATTTAATTGAAAGGCTGCTTTGATGTAACGTCCATTGGAGTCTGATACTACTAATTATAAAGTATACTAAATAACTATATCCAGAACATTCTTTAAAAAAGTAGGTAAACTATTTGACAAATACAGATATAGATCTAATCTTACCACAAACCCGAAACTGGAACAGTAGCGTTGACTGTTTGTCCCTGAGTCTCATTTAAACATTATATAGAAGAGTTCATCTCTTTAAATTTACCGCCGATTTAATAGTATCCTCCATCTGCTAATCCGATTCATCACCCGAGATTTTACCACTTCATAAAGCAAAAAGCCTCGGAGCCAAGTTTTACTGCTTTACCTGCATGCAAGTTTTCCCTCTCCGGCTTGGATCGACGCTCCTCGGAATCATTTTCACTCACTTCAGCTGGCCTCAAGAGACAGTAGCGATGATGCCCTAAAGTGCCATCACAAATATCGGAAAAACGAGAACCGTGAAGCAACTGTAAAAGCCGGATTTTTATGATACCCGAGGTCCTGATGTGACGTTCAAGGGCGGAAAGCATGGAACGTGCTGGAAGAAAAAGTGGTGTATAATATTATCATTTTTTGGAATTCAGTGTAAATAGTTAGTTTGTTGTGTGATTCTCATTTTCAACCGTAATTTTCACGCATTTTTGTTATAATAACTTACTCAATAAAAACAACCATTAAATGCCTGATGCACAATGTAGTCAACTTCATTCGACGACTGCAGGGCAAAATATCTCTATGCTGCTTTATTAAACATTAAACAACAATCACCAAACAACTACTTTTGTTACAGGGTCCATTTTGTCATTGCCTCCAAGTCTCCGAGTTTAAGTGCTTAAATGCGGGGTTGTATCTAACGGAAAGAGGAGTTTACGAGGAGCACTTGAAAGCAGCAGTAAATAGAAACGGGGGCGGGGGGCGCAGGCTGGTTGTATGCTGTGTCGTAAACACATGGCGATAAAGACTCACAGAAATGTTGCCAGGTGCTAATGTTAGCTTCTTCTATCGGTTGGTCTTTCTCACCTCGAAACTATGCGTGATTCATGTCCCTTTGGCAATGTGTGACATTTTATGTCTGAGCTGTAGTCTGACAACAGAAACAGGAATATATGTTGATGAAAACATTTGGATTAGGTTACAAGTTTCATTGAAACTCAAAATAATTGAGGGCAGACTGAGCCGGAGGTGATGCAAAGTCGGCTTTCTTAACATTACTGGCAATGGTGAGAACCCCTTCTCTTCCCCTCACTTCCGGGTTGGAACTCCACTTGTTCTACTGGCCAAGGTCCGTTCATGAGCTGAATGAAAATGAAAGTGTTGCGTATGAACCCCACCATTGATAAACAACATGGCAATAATTAACTTGTAAGACTCACTGTCACTTCTTTTAAGAAATTTGGTCTAAATCACATTGCAGCATCTATTTGTTTAGATGTTGGAAGACATTTTTAAATCAAGGTTGCAAATATGTGTGTCTGTATAAATGTCACACATTCTGGTGCAATATTGGTCATAATATGTTTAGTTTTGATTGATGCTGATGGCTCATGACATAATGACATCATTTCAAATCAGGCACTAAATGTTGAAGCCTTCACACCAGATTGAGCGTAAATTGGCCTGAAGGGGGCAGTATTGTGACATGTTAGATTCAAAAGTCCATAATTCCCACGCTCTGTCTGAATGCCACTAAAACTGGTGCTCACCTGTACCTATTCTTGCTTGAAAAAAAAAGTTAGTTATGTCCCTAAGGCTTTATTGATTTTTCACCTAACACCAAATGTGGTACATTGAGATAAACCATCCCAATTCAATTAAAACAATGTCTGGTATTAACATAACTCAATGACGATTTGTGCAAAGCAATTTTGTGATCATTAATAGGGAGCAATTGGTAGAAATATATTTATAATATAATATATATTTCTAATATTATATTTTGGAATCCTTCAGACTGAATATGATTTTTTTCTGCGTATGCTGTGTTCCCAAGTATTCAAAACAATATTAGTGAAAAAAAGTTGAGTTCATTCGGTCATGGCCTAAAGGTATGTTTACACAATCACTCTAAAACTTGGTCTACATGTTCAGATCTGTTTAGACCATTCAAACCAAACTTCACGCAAATGCCATCAATGTGAGTTTCAGCACTTGTTGAACATTCCCATGCAGCTCTTGGCCCATGGCTGTATTACACCGTGAGACTTAAAAACCTGGAATAGTCCCAATCATCATTCCCGTCCTTCAGAGAAGAGTCAGAATTTATGAAACACAATGGACAGCAGGGGCATTTGATAATGTGGTTAAGGAGCAAAATGAGTGAGTTAGTAAAGCAAGAGCTTGAGAGGTTTTCTGCCATCACCCTCAAAGATCACAGAACCTGAGCTCTGAGGCGGAGACAACCAGAGACAGACGGCCAGGGGCTGGCAGTTCAGATTTTCTTAATTTTCCATCAGTCTGTTCATTGGAATATTAACATCTTTTGAAGTAACTTGTTCTTTTTTTCTTTTTTCTCCTCAACAACTAAACAGACAGGATGTGTTTTTGCCCTGGATAGCAGGATGAATGAAGTCTGCTACTAGACTCTGACAAAAGCCAAACCAAATTAATCCCATTACCAAAAAAAAAAAGACAGACAGCATTTAGGTTATTTTTTATTTTCTATAAAAGAGATGAGTTTATTCAATGATCATAACAGATTGAATCATAGACCTCGATAGACCACTCACATACCAAACGATAATCGAGGAAAATGTTTTAACACAAACCCCAAAACAGAACATATGTAACACAAAATAAAATACCTGAATAAAGCAAACTCTGGGCTGAGCTGCGGGTCAGCACATTCTCTGTAGAACTCATGGCACATTATATCCAACAGTTATTATGAAAAAAAAAAATAATTAAAAGGCTTAAAGGAATGAAGTTTTTTTTCTTTACCCTTTCAAAACCAGTCTAATAATAAAAATTATATATATTCATATATGGTGGACTTCATAGAAATAAAAAAAGGTGACTTAAGCAGAGAAACAAGTTCTCCTGAAGCACTGTTTATTCTCCTCACCAATAGAATGCTTATCTACAATGGGGAACATGCCTCCTTGCACCACAAACTAAAGAAAATAATAAAAAATACAGTCACACAGCCATCCAAATATACACACTCACACTCACAGACCTAGACTTACACTCAAACGCTAATGTGGCAACGCTGAAACATACCTACCTAAAATTTACTGATTGAACAAAAAGGATAAAGTAGTTGTCAGGTGTGTACACTCATCATAGAAGTCCAGCTAAAACTAAATTTAAAACCTGAATATTGATACCGGGAAAAATATAAAACGCTGTTCGTTTTTTTTACACAACCGCTTTCCAAAATCTCCCCTCCCCTTCAAATATTACACCACCCAGTCCCTACTTGCCCCTTCCTACTCATAAGTGTAATATAAGCCAACTAGAATCGCAATACAATACAGGCACTGGAGAAAAACACCATGGGAGACAAGTCGAGAGGATGAGGTTCATTCAGGTTTCAACCAATCCCAGTCCAACCCGACGTCTCCAATAACAGAATTAGAACTCACATCCACTATTATTGAACAAGAACAATGATATAAATCAAAACTTTTTTCAACTTTTTCCGTTTCTTAGCTTTAATAATCGTTTATTCTATTTTTGTACTGTCGACAGAGTGCCCTCAGTGAATTAGGAGACGACATGATGTCAAGACTAATCGGGAGCGCTCTCTGACCCCTTCAACAAGCGTGGAACTATTTTGTGGGAGGTGAATCCTGTGACGGCTAAACAAAGGTGTTCGGTGTTTGATTGTCCCCCTTCACGCCCCAAACACTTCACGTACTGCTACCTGACCAAAACCTTCAGGTAAGATCAGAGCGCAGCAAAATCGCGGCCAACCCGAGGGAACAAGGAGCTACTCACCTTCTCATCTCATAAAATCGGCTCAGTAGTGTGACTGTACGTCTGTGGTGAAGAGGCCAATGATATAAACATTGAAACATTTCCACCTCGAGGTGTAATACACGTAATGGTGTTACAGTTGTAGTGAAATCATAGTCTCTTTAACTCAAGCTCAGAAACTGGCTGGACTTCCCCCCTCTCTGCCGGCAAGATCCTGCTCTAGTTCTAACTGAAAAAAAAGACAAGGCATTATGAAACTTCAAATTATTCTGTCTTTGATAAATACTTGCTGGAATTATGATAATGCATATATTAAGGAGTTTTCACTAGCTACCTACATGTTTCAGGACAAGGAATTTAGCATTAAAGGTAATGGGTTGTTTGGCATAGATATAGGTGGTGGAGTGTGTTGGTGTAAAGGTTAAAAAACCTGAAGAGAGGAAAAAAAATGATCCAAAATAAACAATTATTGTAATATAAGAAAATACTTCTTTACAGTAGATACTACATGATGAAAAAAGGTCTGCGCTGCTCCTACTCGTGGCTGAAACTGTTGTTATTAGTTTGTTCGTGTATCCCGGCCACAGAACGTATGGTCTGTATAGGAAAGAGGTGTAAGGCAAACTGTACCTTCTCTGCTGAGAAATATACATGATTTACAGTATGGAA
>CABFOQ010001192.1:9199-38913 GCA_900660455.1 Gephyroberyx darwinii | reverse complement strand
GAGAGAGATAGTAGATACATAGATACATACTGTCCACAACCAAGAACTCTTTTGTTTCATCATATTCAAAAACTAATACACATTTTTAGTCAAATGACATTTCTCAAACAAGATTACATGGTTATTCACTAATATAAGCCAAAACAAAGTTAGTTGTTAGTATTTACTAAGAGTCAGAATTTCTCAATATTTGGTATCGGGCATCGAAGTTTTTGCAGAATTTGAAAATCCACATTATTCCTATGGAGGGAAGGCCTAGGAGCATACATTTGTTAGTATTTGAATGAAATATATGGTGTGGCAACAATTTGAGAAAACCTTACCTAACAGTCTGAACAAGATATTCAGATATATTTCAATTTCATACAAGCATTTCTCAAAGATCTAAAAATGCTGATTCGCATCGGTTCTAAATAATATATTCTTGAATAAGAAGTATCAACTGAGTAGAAAAAATCTATTCATTTTTGATAAATGATGATTGGTAGTGGACTCAGACTTTTGGACCACACTGTATATTTTCTCCCATTGCTCATTACCTGGGCATACTGACCTTAAAATATTTATGTTCCCTACTGTATATGGATGAAACGAAGCAGATTGCTGTATTCCATGCAGTGCTACCTAGTACTAATGTGTACATGTGCTCAGCTTTCCAGAGGTGCAAAGTACCATGTTTGCCATAATAACTAAGTACCTTAAAGTACACTCTGCATACTAATAGTCATACTGGCACCGACACAGGTCTGAAGAGTTTCAACCATAACTACATTATCGATGTCTTTCAGAACTGCATGATTGCATGTAAAAAAAGAGTGGGAGCATTTTCAAATCAATTTACTATTTTACCCTGCTGAGATAAAGGGTTCAGGGCCATAGGGCTCCAATCCCTGCGAGACGGTACATGATCGAGACATGAAATTCAGCAGAATGATAAATAACGGTGTGCAAATGCTTCCCAATAAAAATTATCATAGTCAGCCTGATCGGGGTGTTATAATTAAAGGCCAAATTTTAGAAAGGCCATAACTCCTATGCTGTAAGTCCCATTGACACAAAACTTGATACATATATCCAGCTAGAACACAAAGTCTGCCAATTGTATTTTTTGCTAATAAGTATTTTTTTTAACAACATTTTTTCCCATAAGGCTTTCCCTTTATGACCTATGAACATCAAATTTGGTACACAGCTCTAGGGTGCCTACCTACATAAATGATCCATAAATGAGCCTAATTGGCCGTCATCAACCAATGAGCTTGGCAATGGGCATGGCCTAACACAAAACTGGCCATAACTCAATTAACATGTGTGCAGTCAACACCAAATTTGGTAAAATTAATCAAGACAGGTCAATAAGCAAGACTGCAATGACATTCTGAAAACAACCCATAGGGGGCGCCACAAAGGCCACAAGAATGTATCTATTGATCCAGTCATTGCATATGTCATGGAATTTGGTACACAACCTGTAGGATCAGGTACTAGTCAAAATATGAATGTTTGGTCATGATTGGTGAAAGTGGGCATGGTCTATCCTGTACAAATCATGGAACGGTATATAACTGACATCAAACTTGGTAGCCAGATGTAACAATCCTTCCTTTACAAATCCACCTCTTGGGCCACCCAAGTATATCATAACAGTTTGGTGTTGGTTGGTGATGTGAGCGTGGCCTATGCAAAAATGGCATATACTGCAGCTCATATTAAACACCATTAGGGCTTGAACCCCGGCAGCACCGATAGCAGCATATTTCCATCCAATCTCTTCCTTTCTGTCTCTTTCTCTCTCTCTCTGCAGTGGATGGTGCAGAGAGGAAGTGTTACGACTTCTCCTCTCAGCACTGTGGAGCAGAGCCACAGCAAGTTAACAATGCAAATGGGACTTGAGTGGAACTGCATCATGCCTTAAGTGCATCTACTCTGAATCAGCCTGCCCTAAGGACACAGTCCTATAGACTGCTGGAAAGGGACAAAAAGTGTGTGTGAGTGAATCTCTGCACGTGTATTGATTATGAGAGTATTTCAGCACAGCAATATTATTTATAACCAGTTTTAAACATAGGGGAGAGAGCACTGAGATAAAATTAAAACCCACCCTTCGATTACAATTTTTTGGCATGCCTGTATTACATTTCAAACTTGGTGTAGACGTACATTTATAAAATGTTGAGATGTGAATTTTTGATTTGTGGCTTGAGGCGATGGATTTTATATGCAAGCCTCGTTGCTGATTATTTTGGAATAATCATTCCATTACAAGAACATGTCTCCAAGGCATAATATGTGTAGTGTGTGTTTCCTCAAAATAAATATGTTTCATCTGGAGTAAAATATGAATTTCCTCCCAGCACAGGCAAAAACAGAAGTATCTAAATGATAGGGTAAACAAAAGAAATGACCACAATGCATGCTATTGTTTGTATTGCAGTTACATCACATGACAAAAACACTAAAAACACATTAATGTTATTGTTAACTGTTATGCATCCTTTTTGGTAGATTGATTAGAGACAAACTAAATTAAGAAGTGGTCCTACAAGAATTGTACCAGTGTGACAAGCTACTGCTGAGCAATAACAATGGAACTCTCATAATAATATTATAAACCAAGGTTTTGGTCCTTTTGAGCAACTTTGATGTTATTTCAACCTAAAAGGCATCCATTTACTTATTCCCTTTCATTTGGCCCAGCATAAGCATTGTCCTGATGTATTTTATTATTCCCAAGAGGGATATGTTAAGGAAATGCCATCAAACAATTTATATGCACAAGAGGGGAGCTCTTTGTGTTATGCACCCTGAGCACAAACAACAAAATGTATGTAAAAATGATTCCAAAGACAACACTGTGCAAGCAGGTGTCCTCAAGGAATTCCAATGCATATGTAACCTTATGCTAACCTGCATGTATGCAACAGCAAATGGCGGAGTGCATATGTTCTGTTTTATAATGCATTTCTTTGTATTCTTTTGTTTCAGATTGCACGTCTGCTGCGAATCCCTTCATCTGTTTACGGCACATTTTGATTTGTTCCGCAGTTCCTTCTTTAGCATTTCAATCTGCTTCTTTGACACTTTCCATTTACGAGAGCCTTGTTTCCAATATGATATGATATGAATGTTTGTTTCTGCATCAGGGAATACTAAGTAAGGCACACTTTGACACTCTTTGTATTTTTATGAGGTGCCTACTCTGATTCGTGACTTAAGTGTGAGAAAAGGAATGGTATTTGTTTAAATGAGACTTCAGTGTACTGCTGTAGCCTGAAAGGTTAGAATGCCGGAGTTGTGACAGAAAGGTCGGCAGTTTGATTCTACAACTTCAGTGGAGCTGCTCAAAAGTCAGCAATTTTCTGTCATTGTTGTGCACTGGTTCAGGATGTGACAGTGTTTGTGTCTAAAAGAGAGCATTGCTGAAGACTAGGATGCATGCTCAGCAATTATTCCCCTGGGTAAATGAAAATTATACAGCCTATATAAGATATAGGCTGCAAATTGCCTCAGTATACATCCATAGTATGTTGGTAAAAAAAAAAAAAAAAGGAAAATGTACTGTTTAATCCTATTGTCAATCCCTGTGGAGGCAAACACAAACTCCCAATTTCTCTATTCAGGAATTAAAATTCATTTCTCTCTCACTCTTTTCTCCTGCCTCATGTCGAAGGCTAGATGATGAATTGGCCAAGTGTGAGCTTGCGACAGGAACTGCATTGTTCATGGACGATCAACCCTCGCAGAAAAGTCTGGGGCAATGATGTGTTAGCACATCCTCCTGAGATGAGTCACCCTGATGCCTTCTGACAGGCTTCATTCCACTAGTGAGAGAGGCTAACCAGGAGTGCCGCTTCTCCCCAAACACATGCTTCAGGGCAGACTCCATCTGGCCCAAATGAGACCAAGGCAAGGGAGGTTAAAAATAACCAACAGGGAAGGTATGGCAGACAGACAAGACTGGGATGAGATGAAAGCATGCACGGACTATAGCAGCCTGCCATTGAGGCCGAAGAACCGCAGAAGTGCATGGGTGAACATGCTTCATTGATTTTTGTTTTGTTTTTCTGACAGAATAAGGTTTAAATGAAAACACAATCCAGTAAGTAAAGCCTATTCACAAAATATTGTGTATGAAATGCTAATCCACAAATTAATCCACATACTGTTGAAACCATAGATAGATTATTTTTCACTATTCATTGTTTGCAGGCAGTGCTCAGACAATATCATCATGTTGGATGAATGCGTATGAATGACAGATTCATAAAGCCACCCGGATTAATATCTAATCTGTCATTTTGAATTTTGAGAAGGATCACAGACAATCTCCTCATCATTTAAGTCTTTGTTGGTGGTTGAAATGTTGCCTTTCAATGTGGTTTTGGTGTGCTGGAATTGTTGCAGAGACAAAATAAACAACACTTTGTTCTTACTGGTGAGGGGACTAAGTAAAGTAGATAAATAATTGACAGCTATCAGATAACAGAAAATTAATATTTAAGAGTCTGTGTCAAGAATCAGATATTCTGAGAAGAATATAATGTAGGGTGTCTGAGAGAGAGAGAGAGAGAGAGAGAGAGAGAGAGAGAGAGAGAGAGAGAGAGAGAGAGAAAGAGAGAGAGAGAGAGATTTTTGTTGTTGAGATGTACGAAATGAGATGTACTTTGTACTAAAAACCCACAGGTTGCATAATTCCCTTTATGGTCCCATGTCAAAGCTGCTTCTGCTACCACCAACTGTGCTCCGGAGCAGCCAAACACTGCTCCACCCAGCCTTTTCTCTCCCAAGCTCTTGAGTTCTTATCAGCTCCACAGACTGTAGGCAGAAAACGAACATCAGACAGAATCCTTGTTTGAAGACCTGCTCTCTGCCGTCATGGTTCATTGTGGAAAGATATCTGTCCATTTCCTGTAAAAGGTTCACGGTTCAGTTCAGACGCACGGCCCAGTGCCTCAAGCCTGGCATTACCCCCGCACTGCTCCCTCTTTTGGCCCCCTGGCTTTCTCCTGCAGTTTAGTATCTTAGTGGACGGTTAGTGGGACTCGGATGGGGGTAGTAGGAGGGGTGGGGTTTAGAGGGTTGGCTCGGGATGAACTGACAGGTTATTACTGGCTTTGTGGGGGATTAGTCCATAAAAGCCCCCTCAGCCCCATGGCCAGCATGGCCAGAACCCCAGCAAATAAGATAAAATAATCTCTGTAAAAATGGTCTGAGAGAGAGAGAGAGAGAGAGAGAGAGAGACACCCAAATACCCAAGCACTCTTGAACGGGAAAAAAAATCCTCTTCAATCTGTCCTAATTTTGTTGTTTCAGATTTTTTTTTCTCCCTCTGAAAAACCATGCCTGGGGATATGTCAGTTGGAATGAGATTAAACTCCCACAGTATAGAGATGGAAAACCAGAGTGGAACACATCTAAAATGCTTAGAGCTCCTCTTTAGAAAAGCTGTGTTCTCTCCTTTGGTTCAATAGATGAGGATCTGACTCATGTGGGCTGTTGCATAAGCAGATACAATCATCATTGCGGACCCAGTTTGGTTGGAGAACTCTAGTGTCTGCTGTAGTTCACCCATCACCCCATGTTAAAAATCATTAACATGATTGAAGTCATTTTTTTTCTAAGACATAATCATGTTCTCTCATTACCTCATAATATTTGTATGAGCAAAGGGGTGGTTTTGGCCTTCTAGGCCCTTGGAATAGTATTCATCATATTATGAAATGAATGAAATATGAAATGTGATTATGACATTCTGCACATGAGAAGCAATTGAGGTGCTAAGACATGACTAGTTCAAGTATTTACTGTAGCCAAGGGGATTTCCCCTCAGGTTGACAGATAGATCATTTACAGATAGACCCATGAACCAGAAATCGAAACTTGAGTTTGACCTTTCTCAACTGCTGGTGGATGAAAAAGATATATATAGTATGTTGCTGTTCAGTCTACTCAACAATAAAAGTACCAAATCCATTTTTAGAGGCAACACAACCAGGTCATGGACAAAATCTTTTACATCAAAGAAATGTGCTCTGCATGATATGGACAGCAAAATGGGCAAAGTACAAACCATAAAATAAAATAAAAAATCAGCAACAGATGTATCCTAAAAGAAGTGTAGCTGGTCTCTCAAAAGTGCATGTGGTAGTCATAAAACAATAGTAGCAAAATAAAATCGACTATAATGCAGAACAGATTTCCACAGGAGTGGTCTAATTGTTTTAATAAACTCCCTGCAAAGTCGGTCTTCAAGATAATTTTAATTACTTTGGAATGGGCCCAGATTCATTTTCAGCAAATTCATTTTCAGACAGCATAAAACACTTTCAGTCAGTGCTGAATAATATCAGTAACTTTCCTGGGCCTAAATGCCTAGCTCTCTATCAAAATAGTTATGTTTTGACACTTATCCTTATCCTCTGGCCAGGATGCTTGCAGCCTCATCAAATATCTTTGCATCCAATACACATAATAGCCAGACTGCCTTGTCGCCATGCAAGCTGTTGGACAGTCATGCTTCAGCTGTGTTTTCGCCCCATACTCCACTATTATTGTCCTAAATAGTTATTTGTAATGGTAATATACTGTATTACTTTTGTAATTTCACCTGACCATCCGTTGTCATGTATTAGTGTTCAATTATCTATTGAGTCAGCAGATTCAAAAGATTTGAAGGAATATATTTTAAATATACTGCATATTAAGACTGTCGAATGCAGTTTTTACCAGCTACTCTAATAACAATGATACTGTAAATCCTAAACTCCAATCTATGCAGAGGGATGGAAGTGATGGCTAAGCATTTTCCCTTCACTATCACTTCTACAATACAACGAAAAAGCAGTAAAATTATTTTCAGGCATAAACTTTTTAACTGATTCCACAACGTATGAAAAATACGAAGAAGAATACTGACAATAACCTGACTAGTGAAATGATATATTGAAAACAAACGAAAATCCTCTATTGTGTGCTGTCACCCCATGATAGTTTCTAAATCTTTTTCTGTGAAATGTATTGTCTGAGGTTGCACATGTGCTTTGAAGTTGTAAGTGGTTGTCTTGCATTTTTAATGTTTGCACACACTGAGGTAAAATGTACAAGTCAGACACTGAATGAACAAATAATTCTGGATTGTACGAGAGTACCCTGCCTCTGAAACAGCATGTATGCCTCAACTGGCCTTGGATCGAATCCCACCAGAGCTTTCTCCTCTGTGTCTCCCCGACACTATCTCTTTCATTATTTCCCCACCGTCTAAATAAAGAATAAAGTACTAAGGCTGGAGTGGATTGCCCACTCTCCTTTTAAAGTTTTCGCATTGGCTCAGCTGCCTTTGAGGTCATGCAGTAATAGCTGTTGGTATCCATACAAGTAGGACCTGTCAAATATCCTTGGATGGTCATTCCAGATCTATCCTATCTACTCTTGATGTTGCAATTACCACCCTCAAATTCATTCCTGCTGAGATAAAGTAAGAGTATTTCTATGTATGCCAAATGGGAACAACTGCCCCTCCATCTAGTATATATTATTTCTTACAACCATGCATTCAACAGGTCTCTCCAACCTTGCTGTGTGCAGAAATGCACCTCCCTACTAAGCCTGGGTAAGTTATTACAGTGCCTGCCTGTAGAAAAGGCTGGGGTTCCATACCTCTTCCAAGTGACTTAGAGACACCCACTGATATCAATATTGTCACCACAATTCATGTATCACAGTAGTTTATTGTGTTCTGTTTTTGTGGTATAATATCGCGGTGATAGAAGTGATTCTGGGTAGCTGCCCCTTTTACAAAAAGATGATTGATGTCAATGGGAAAGGCTAAATTAATATATTTCAAGAAACTATTGAAGCTTCCCTGATGTAGACATTAATGGCGGGTACCAATCTGCTGATTGAGACACTTATGCCTATCTCCTATGGGATACTCATAGAGCTAAGCATTGTGGGATCCTATTGCATTTATTTTCCTTTGAATTGCTCCTGCTGATATAGCTTTATGAATCGCATGTTAACTTATTACAGCTTTCAATCAAGCAGTTAATTTTCAAAAGGCCCGTATCACATGCTGTCAACTTATGTGTCACACATTTCAATTTCAGTTTAATTAGTCTGGCAATTGAGCTGCATATAGCTCTTATAGCTGGAGTGGAAATCCAATCGGTGCTTCTTAACTGTTTTTTCAATTTTGATCTTGTGAAAAGTTAGACAACTTTGAAATTAAAAAAAGCTGTTTTGAGAAAGTTTCAAGAATCTTCTTAGTTTGAATGTATCAAATAACTGTTTCCATTAAAGGGTGAATAAAATGATTTCCTGTAAGGATATAACATAATTTCAGTCCAATATTACATGAACTGAATATAATACACAATGGCCTTTACAATTAATAAATTAAATTTTTGCCTAATATGAAAATCCTTATCATTTACTCAGTAATTTAATGGAGATTAATGCACATCACATTAATATTTAGAGCTGACGTACTGCTATTACATTATATGGTTCTTTTTATAAGACACATGATGTAATTCAGGAGGAACAATCCTTTACAATCTGCATCCCAATTATGAACCTTGCCAAGAAGAGAAAAGGCTGAAGCTTGATTAAATATCCTTGACGTGAATGTCACTTTACAGGTATGCATCATTATTACAACTCATTAATCTTGATCTGCAGGCTTGCGATAAGACGGTACATTAATGAGTGCGAAATTAATTCTATCAGCTAATTTCAGAGGGAGTGACCATCAGGGCCCTTAGATCGCCAGCTCTGAGGCTTACATAATAATACAGCTTTCAAAATGGCATTCTCCATGAACCTGGAAATGGTTGGCATAAGGATATACCTTACGACATGCACTTTGGCATATGCAAACTCAGTGGCGCTTTCATATTTAGTGTTACTCTTCTGCAAATCACAAGATTTGAAATGAAACAGCCTCCTATTCATGAAATTTTAATAATTCACTGTAATTCACACTCATATAGTTAAGATGAAAAGCTTCCAAGGCATTCCCACCGAGATGAAAGCTGTGTTGTGCATCTGCACTTTGTAGCACAAATGAAATTCAAATATAATTGCATACAGAATTTGCATGATAATGGTCGTTTATATTAATCTTGTAGGCTTCAGTGTATTAAAAAAAAAGTCCTGTATCAACAAGCAGCAGTTCTTTGTTATCAAATGTAAAAAAAAACATTCAATCCACTTAATGGATCCTTAGTGAAGGTTAATGTCCCCGTCAGCCTTAAACAGGCTGATGCAATACTGTTTCCCTATCAGCAAGACAAAGTCCTGTAATAATGACAGGTGCTTTCTCAAAAACTAAGATGTGGAGAAAAAGAAAAAGAAAAAAGAAGAATATCGGAAAGCTCTGCTGTTGAGCTCTTGAAATTGCAGCAACCCTAGAAAATATCATAGGTATAGATCATCTTTTCATTATGTGATACAAGGGGATCTATATGCCTGCAGTTCAATAATTACAGTTCAATTATTTTCAGTTGTGATCATCAACATTTTGTTAAGTAGGCACATGGTAATGACCCTAAACATAAGTTGCATTACATTACGGTATATTATGTCGTTACGTTACATTGCGTTACTTTACATTAATATATGTAACAGCAACATGATAAATCACAAATGTCTACTGACAGACATTTTTTAACAGGAAAGATAAGGTCAGTCTGCATGCTGCTGTTTCATTTTCCAAACCAATATGCTGTTTTGTCTGACCCTTCCTCCTTTTTGACCCTAAGGCAAAAGGCATGTGGAAAATCGTCTCACCTTGTGTTGGCCGAATGACTGACAGAGTTATCAAAGAAACAGAAAAGAGCAAAACAGCTGCTGGGAGAAACAGTGTGATGGCTTATTGAAAGGCTGCTGGAGGTGAGGCCTGATGTCCGTGACATGCCTGAAATAGCACACAGCCATTGTCAAAATTCTCTGTCCGAGACACAGTGCCTAGGAAGAGGTGACATTTCCAAGCAATTTCCTGTTCTTGGGCAAAGTTCATGTAACAAAGTAAAAATCTGAGAGGCAGCCTTAGGCTAATGGTCACCCCTCCTAGTCATCATCACAATGATGCCAAACACAATTCAAGACCAAAGTAGCTCTGGCTCACACTGAAAATAAGTCTTCATATAGATGAAGGAGGCAGCTAAAAGTTTTCTTTCTTTCTTTTGGCAGACAACTTGTTTAATCCAACTGAACTTTGTTAGAGGGAAGGAGAGAAGAGTTTTGTGCAGTTTAACAGGTGTTTCTTTAACCTTGTAGACATTGACTGAAGAGTAAATCTGTTCTGTGTTGTTTTTTTCAAAGTAGAAAGCAGGTCATGATGACTGGCAGCTTAGTCAAGCAGGGCAAATATGTAGGAAGGCAGCTGCATAACTTAATTCATTGCTTAACGAAGTCGGCACAAACTTTCCAACATCTTTTAGACTTTTAGAAATTATAGTTGGTACACTGAAAAGGTTGATTGTTTTTGTCACTTGTTTGTCACTTTTTTCAAATGCCCATCCGCTGACTGTATAAGGACCAGGCAAACAACAGTGCTCTACTATCTAACAAAGACCATCTGCATGGGAGTGAATTAGCCTATGCATGTGTTTGTCCTTCACATAATGAAGCAATATCGTCCATCAGTCCCAGGCACATTTTTAGCTCCTTAATGGGCAGCAAACTCCTTGAGCGAAGAATGAACCAGAAGTAGCCCTGTCAATGTCTCCCACTGCATCAAAGTAGTTATCCTGTGATTAAAGTGTGCACATGAACTCCATTGACATCTGTGAATGCTGACCATTATCTTTTAATTAGACCAGCAAATTAGAACCCTCTCTTGATGGTTGCCTAGGATGGGCAAGAGCCAGTGATGGATTTGAGACAGGAATTGCCACACAAACTAAAGATGCATAATTGACTTGACAATGAATAGGTGGAAAATGTGATGGATGCACATTGAATCATGTCTTATTAGTTTTCAATTTAATCTTGGTCAGTCCTGCTGCAATTGCAGAGGAGATTGTAAATATCCCTTCATTCACCATGGTTCATGGTCAGAAATGTGAAGGCAAACATCTATTGGAGCAAATCTGTTATAACTAGTCTGCCAATTTTATAAAACTTTTTTTTTCTCATCCTGATATGGCCTCTCAAGAACCTCTATTCTTTTTATTTTGTCTGTTCCAAAACTGCAGCAGTGTTACAGTCATGTAGTGGATGACAATTTGGGTGAACGGTGAGCTTCTTTGAGTAATTGCTTTGAATTTACTGTACCGTGCACTCTTAGCAATTACTCCAGCCCACAGTACTGTGTGATTACAAAAGGGCTGGGCTGAATGGGCTTGGAAACCACAGTCCATAGACAGATCTATGAGGAAAAGGGTCCCACTGGGGCACAGATTGATCATGTTGCAACCCAACTGCTTTTAAAATTTTTTTTAAAAAAGCATGTAAAAAACAAAACAAACAAAAAATATATATATATATATATATATCAGGAAATATCAGTTTTCCTTTGGGAATTATTACCTCCATGCTGTGCCTCAACATCTCTATCAAGAGATTAAAGTTATGTCATCCATATGTTGAGCTACTATCTACCCTAGCGGATCAGCATGATAGCAGAGATTAAATAGCAAAAGGAAAATTATGGAGAATTCTAGTTTCATGGTTGTTGTAACTTCCTTTGCTCCTAAACAATGTGGAATGACAACACCCAAGTACACTGTTAGCAGTAGCAGGCAGGAAATACAGGATAAGGTACCTTACAAATATAAAATCCTGAGTACAATGATATGGTATCTCTGCAATCTGTGAAAAAAATATATCATAAAATTGCACTAGAAGTACATGCTTGACAGCTGTAAGCACCTTGGCAAATAATGAATAGATCAATATCGAGATCAATATGTTGATAGAGATCAACGCTAACATTTTAGCTGAATTGTTGGTTATAGCACATTATAAGTCATCATCCACATCATAAACAGATTATAATGTGCTTGACAGCCTCACAACCTGGTCACAAAAATGAAGCGAGCGTGAGTATTTGTGTGGTCATTATTTGTTATAAATGAAGCATTTTAGGCAGATTTTCTTGAGAAACAGCTTTGAAATGCTCAGTCCTGGTGGTATTTGAAAGAAGGATTTAGCTAAATCTGAAGTATAAGGTCTCCTGTACCATATTTGCTGTTTAGGACGTCCATGTTCTGCTGCTGAACATGGATGAAATCAAAATCCTCCTTGTGGATGACAAATGGTTACACCCCTCCATTTGGTCCCTCTTCCAATTCACATAATGTGAGCATGTTTAATAGCACTATAAGCCAGTCAAAGTAGAATACTAATATACCCAGATTTACAGTTTAAAGTGCTTTCAATTGGCTAATAGTGTTTTGATTAACAATAATAGAGGGCAGTTAATCAATGCAAAACATCTATTCAACATTTATTCTTTAAAAACTACCCTTTCCCCTTATTTCACCCTCCCTTTTAAATTACATTTTAAAATAAATAAATAAATCAGACCTATTATGTGGCTTACAAATAAAGTGCTATACAAATAAAGCTACATTGAACAGAAAAACTATTTAGAAATAACCCTTTCTCTTTCTCTCTCCTGTTTATAAATGTATGACTTGTGTTTTTTATGAATAGTGTCAGCTGTGTATTATGAATGTGACAACTATTCTGCTCAAATATTAACATTATCATTAAAGCTACCGAGACATGAACATTGCTATTTCCATGATTAGTTTAGCATTGTTTAGTTGTTCAATATTAAAAATCCTAAGGACAAGTATAATCTTATTACCATATCAGCTTCAGGTGATGACTGCATATTGTGAAACAGTTTCTATGGGGGTTTCCTGAAGCATGTTGCTTGACGTCACATAAAATACCCTGCGCTGCACTTGGAAATCCGTCTTGTATTCATTCTCTGACACACTGACAAGCCACAGATATTCTGCTTCACATTCACAATGATATTTTTACAATCTGTCATGTTTGACAGAATGGCTTGAAGAAGAGGAAGAGGCCATTTTGAAATCTCAGTCCAGCTGCCCTCTCAATCGCGACTCCATAACCTAGGTTATGCGCTGCACACACACCATTGCGCAGTGAGCAAGCACACTAAGGCCAGTACTGCAAGTTTTGCTGTCAAATTTGCCTTGTAGTCTTACAGATTTAGATTATTATTCAGAAGTGTGTTAATCGCACTTTCATCACTCAAGTATAAAACACATTGCATTCAGTATGGACTCATTAAGGAAAACAACATCTCTTTATTAGGAACGATTCTGTATTATACCGGATGGGGGCAACCCTATGTGTAACATATTTGTCAAGCTAGCATAGTCAGTTGAGGGGACATGCTAGTCATTTGTCCTCTCAGGCCAGCTGATGTCTTCCTCTTTCACCAGTTTATCCTGTTGGTTGTGCAGAGCAGTATCCAAAACACCACTGTGCATGTGTGCAGTGATCCCTATTCTTCAATGTCAGCCATGGATTTAAAGATGCAATAATTGAGATTCTTGACACTTATTTGATATTGATAAAAACAAATTAAATAACTGTATCTGAGGATACAGTTGAAACTTTGTGTCGAGCACCTAGAACAAGTGCTGAAAACCGGTTACTACAGTAGCGCACTACTACCACCTTCAAAACATATATTGGAAAACGTTCATCTAATGTCAAGATTCCAGTGGAAACTAAACAAAAGAAATAGTGGTCTTTGGCACAGAGGCTCTCAGACAGAGACAGAGGCAAAACTAAAGTCAACACTGGGCTCGCTTTTCCAAGGTAGAGAGCACTCAGAGCCACTAAATGACTGAAGCTTGACTCTGACTTGTTTTTTTCCTCCTGAACATGTGGGTACTACGACCCCCTTCTGTTTGCTTCAGAAGGAAGCCAGCCAATGTTAGGTTTGGCCCAGCTACAAAGTGTTTGTGTTCGCTTTCAAAAACCAGCTAGCTAATGCTAACATTAAGTTTAGTATTTTACGTTTGTTTCAATGTAGACCTAACTTCATAACCACTTAGATTCTCCTGTTAAGAAAGCATATTCTACATTCTTGGAGAATTATTGTCTTCCCTGCAGACACTTCCTTCCACTCCTTGAACCCCATCATAGCCCGCCACCACCACAATTAACCCTAAGAGCCTGTGGAAAATGCAGTATAACCCATCAGGGAGAAATGAATAGATGTACTTCATATTTTCTCTGAAGGTCTTCATAGATCTAGTGCTGACCTTGAGGCATTCCAGAACCACATCCCCTCAGATGCCAGCAAACACTTCTGTTTCACACCGCCAGTCTATGGAACAGTGCTCACTGCCTTAGACTACAGTCTGCGAGATTTGACAAAAGATGGCAAGAAAATGTGAGTATAATTTGAACTGAATGCTGTGTCAGTATGTTATTGAGGGCGGATAAATGTAGTGAGGAAACAGATGATAGAATTGCTTAATTTAGTAATTACTGTTCTGTCATTGGCATCATTAGAGGATTGCCAGTCAAGCGACTGACTGATGGGCCGTTGCCGTTCTGCCTAGTGGAAGGACTGATTGGCAGACAGATGATATGCAAGGTCTGTTCCACTGGCCAGACACCTCCCTGCCAGCGCATCACCTGGCTAAATAAAGGGAAAATCTCCTGAGAAATACAGCCCACCCTCCAAGCCTGAATCCTTAGCATGACCTGTGGACCACTTGTCTCTTCATACAGGCATACCAAACGCACACACACAGTTGTTCAGAGACTCAGAGTTATACGGCATTAATAACATGACTTGACCTGACATGACATGGCCATCGGTCTCTACACTGAAATTTACCAATTCATCTGATGCATAATGGGTGCTGTCTTAGCTCATCAATTGTCCATTCTATGTAGTCTCATTGTCTAGGTGGTTAGGTCTGGACAGGAAATATCTTCTACCTTGCTGACAATGTATTTAATCACTTGGGTGTAGTGTCAGTAAATAGTGTATATATATAAATATATATATATATATAAATAATAACATGTTTTTATCAATTATCTTTACTGTTTCGCTGTTTTTCATTCCCCCGCTGTATTGCAGTGGTTGGTGACCAGGTGGCTATATGTGCTGGAGCCCGAGATTGTAAAAAAGCAGAATGCATGCTGAAATGTCAGCCAACTTCAGCAATAAAAAATGAAATACTATCTGAGTTTTAGAGTGCCTCAATGTGTGACTGGAGATACATTTTCATTGGTATATCTGAAAGTAGCAACACTACTTTCCAAGCCACTAGACAAATTACCTGACCAGGCATTCTGACAAATGGAGACAAAGACTCAAGTGCCATGATGTGTAGCTGTGATCACGCAAACTCAGCAAACATGAATGATGTATTTCATCCTGAAAGATGGAAAGACAAAGAGTTATTTTAGCCTACCATATAAATATAGAATGTGTGCAATTAAGATGCCATTAACATCGCTGCAGTTGTGTGAAAGTAGTAAGAACAACTATACTGACATGTATAGTGTGTATATGTATAATGTACGCAAGGTTTTATTGAACTGAAGTGACAGATGAATAATAATAAATGAGTCTACTAAAAAAGTCATACTAAGGCTTGTCCCTGGTCCTCCACACATGCATCTGACAAGACCCTGGCCCACTGCACCATAAATGCCAATAAATTAAGTCTCTATAGGCAGCATACCAGTTCTCCGGGTTGTCATCCCCAGGCTCCCTTGCTCTGCCAAGTACCATTGACGTCCTCCCTGTAGTTTGTGTGGAAACGCAGGTGTGCCTCCTCCAGGCAGTACAGGGAGAACGATGATCCTCGGCTGAAGCAGACGGCTGGTTCTTGGCCACCGCACTTCTTCTCCAATTCTGTGGGCATTTCCACACACACATCATGTCATGTGTGGCATTGCTGCAGATGGAGGCGCAGCATGCTGATGCTGATGCATCATCAGGGCATCAAAAAACAGCACTGGTTACATTCCATTTTTGAAAGCTAGCGGGCTTGCTAGCAGACTGCTAATAGTGATATAAGGATTTAGGTCACTCGACATTCGGAACAGATGGTAGTGAACTCACTAACATTACTTGCTGAATACTACCATACCATAAAAATATGTATCTTTAAAATACTACCTCGTCACTTGACATCTTTCACTTAGTAAGTGAAGAAAACACACCTTTATGCCTCCTGGTCCTAGCTGGCCACCATAAGTTTGTAGGCATGTGTTTCCTTCTTCGACCTGGGCAAGGTGAGGTGAAGGAGGTGTGTTTGAAGCGTCAACTTTGTTTTTGTTTTTAGTAAGCCCATATAGTACCCGCTCTAATGGCAATATAAATCGCTTATGTTAACTTTAAGCAAAAGCTGTGCACGGTCCAATTCGTTGCAGCATATGCTCTCAATCTTTCTCTCTATATCTGCACATGCACCACCAGTATGCCTGTGCCTCTCTTCAGTATCAGTATCCTAAGTTATTCTTAACCTCCAGTTATGGATCTACTTACATGTTAATTACCTCTACATTTATTTTAACTTATTTAACATAAAATATTTTTTACTTTCTATCACCTTACTGTTTCTTTATAAACAAATAAACCAATACTGTCCTGTAAATATCTGAATAACCTACAATATTATGAGACAGAATAATCAATTCTTGATGTCTTGTTGCAGTAATGTTTCAGTATAATGAACTGGTAAGGACTTATTGAGAAATTTAGGCTTATAACTGCCTTCTGATGCACAGTGCGCATTATTGTCTCATTTAAGTTTCTTTACAAGTAAACAAATCAATAATTACAGTAAACAATCAAATTATTTAGTGTAATGTCTGTTTCCTTAGCTTTATTTATTGCACGTTACGGTGTCCTTAATGTCAGTTAGTTATACATTTCAGGTTGATAAGCCATAACAACAGTAAATTAGTGGCCTATAAATAGATATGTTATCAAGTTATTTATTATTAATTGTAGTTGTGGTAGTCCATTAAGGTTTGGTGGGATGGGGGGCAGCTTATTTAATGATTTCCCATAATGAGGTAGGCCTACAGCGAGTACATTGGCCAGGTTGTCGGGAATGGTTATTTAACATTTTTAGTTATTTAAAGACAGCTGACCACTAGATGTCCTGTATTGCATGAGTGTGTATTCATCATATCAACTGGTTAGAAAGGAGTCAACTAGTATAATTGTTGTTGGTTTTGAGTTGTTTTGTTGAAGTTAGTGAATGTACAAGATCAGTGTAGGATATCAGGTTCTAATGTAATAGTATTACTGAATACTAGGAATGGCAATTGAGATTAGCAAAGACATATATTTTCAATGAAGCAATGTTGAGTGAATATTGACTGATTAATAGGGACTGTGTTCATGGGTGAAATACTTTTTACAACTGCATTTGTCACACAATCAGCTGGCCTATAAAGGTTACTACCACAGGCATTTCACACATACACAGTTCAACAAGGACCTAATAGAAATCTTACAGTTACCCAACCACTGCAGCAGATCTAGAGGGATCTAGATGTTGATGCTTATCATGTTAGCAAGCATCAAAAGTTATTTCACTCATTTATAGGTGAAGATCAGCCAGTCTTCCTGGTCCTTTCTCCCTCTGGGCTAACCTCTGCGCTAACCTCTGGACAGAGTCCCCCCCTGGCCTGGACTTGATGGACCACTGAAAGCTTTAGCATACCCTTGGAGCAGTGGTTCCCAACCTGAGATCCCTTTGGGGGATTCCAGAGATCTCAAGTAGGAGACCAAGAACTTAGACAAGATGACTAATAACTATTTTTTCATGTTATTTCTAGTAAAATAACAAATGTGGTGTTGTGGAAATTTGCCTGGAAGCACTCAGAACTCTTGAAATAATACACGCAACATTGATGGGTTGAAACACACAAATATGTTGTATACAGATATATTGGAGAGAGACAAAGACCTTGTCACAGGCCTCACAGAAAGTCAAAATCTCTCTGTGCTCTCTCTCTCTGAAAGTCAGCTCACTACTATTCTAAAGAAGTCTCTCATGATTGGTTCTCCATGCTAAGACCATATGGTTCAACCTATGGACTATTTTCATGCACTAGTGGACTGGTCAAGACTTCCTTGAAAGGCCTCACTAGCTGGTTGTTCTATACTTAGGTAGATGTTTGCTGCACACATGTTATATGTCTGTCACAGGTTATAACATAGTATCAATACAAGCAGACACAAAATAATAACTAATAAATAATAAATTCTAGCACTCTGCTCTAATTTACTATCACAGTGGTAATCCATGGGAATCTTTTTTTTTTGGCGACTGCTTTGGTGTTAAGCAGTCATTGCTACGGTGTTTTACACTGCACTTCCCAGAAATCACTACGCAACAGTGTCGCCAGTCACTGGACTAGTGAAGCAATTACAGTACAAAAAATGTAATGCTAGAATTTAATCTGTGCTTAAGAGAGACCATGTCTACCGAAACGGTAATATCTATATAATATAAATATATCAAACAAACATTTTATAAAACAATGTGATAACTGTAATCACAAGCAAATACTTAGTGGATGATGTTATATTGACAAAGGACAGCATCTGCTTACACTAACATTAGCAATAGACCAACCTTATTATTTAGACATACATGTAAGAATGTAAGCGCTGGCCCAACATGATAATAAAGTTACTCATTGGAGACTGTGGCTAATAAATCTTTGAGTACTTTTCATCTTGGAAAGGCAATGCTGATGTTCACTGTAGTTTTGGCTCAGAGACAGTCACTTTACTTTTTAGCATGCTTGCTTTCCTCTGAGCAATTAATCTGTTTCTTTTTCCTTGGATTTTCTGTTTGACTTTCTGTAGGTAAAGGTCTTTTCTTTGTCTGTTCATCTATGGTGGCTCATGATAACTCCCCAGTTCTTCTTCTATTTATGCTAAACAAGGCCCTATTGCTGCTTGCGTAAAGGTAATGTAATGCATCACTTCCTGTGTGCCAGAGGATTTTCCCCAGGAAAGCACCACCCGCACCCGGTCTTTAGAAATGCAAATGTAAAAGCTCAACTGGCTACAGGTTGAATCACTGTTGTGTTATATCAATCAGGAGTAGAGAGAGGCAAAACCGACACTTATTTATATGAAATTGTCACACATTATTACTTTCGGAACATTTCATTAAATGCTGCTTTCACCAATTTTTACTAGTTTAAATTGTGTAAAATATGTTTTGGAAAGTGGAGTTTGTATTGGATGGGGGATTCTAACAGGGGTGAGTTGGGGGGGCCCTGAGGAAATAAAGGTTGGAAGCCAATGCCATGGAGAAACAGACCAGATAACTCTCACAGGCTTTGATTGGGAGCCTGTGAGAGTCAGGGGCTGAACATCACTCCATTTTCTGATAGAACTACTCTCCATTTCAGTCCCTCTCTCTCAATTTTAAGCTGACCTCACTTCAAACCTTTCCACTCCCCTTCCTCGAGTTTCAATCACCCCCAAGAGAGACGGCACATGGGGAGCTTATCTGACTCCCCACACCTTTGGAAATGTCCTCCTTATGAATAGGAGGACATTGCTCCATCTTCTTCGCACCACCCCTTCATCTTCCTAACTACCTCATGCAGAATGGCTCTGTAGTGGCACTCTCACATTATCTCTCAGTTAACATAGAGAGCACAGAGACAAGATTGATGGCATTGTTTTAGAGTCGCAACTTAGAGATAGCTGGGACTTGTGACACCCTCGTTGATTTAAAAGGTCAAATAGATTCACATTCAGGAAAAGTTTTATTCTGAGTAAATACAGTGCCAGGGTTGTACACACTCTGCTCATGGCCTCTCAACCTCTCTATGCCAGGTGTCTTGTGGCATATGTTATGATGATGATGAGTGACAGCTCACACTTTGTGTTGAATATAACAGTTGGCAGATTGGGAGCCTCATTTGCTCTGAGCTCTTGGGGGACGAGTATGTTCTGTGAAGCGAGTCTGTACAGAGAGCAAAAATAAGAATAACACATGCTTTCCTGCACGAGACCAAGCAGGACGGGGGTGGCAGTAGCCTAAAGATTATAGGCGGGCTCTGACCAGAAGGTTGCAAATTTGAGTTCCTAGGCAGACTGGGAAAATCTTGGTGTGGAAAGTGAGTGAGTAATGTTCTCTAGGTCCCCTGAGTAAGGCACTTAACCCCCAGCTTTTCCAGTAGAGCTACTCAGCAGCCAACACTAGCAGACTGGTTGTGCTGGGCAGCTGCAGGTGTGAATGTACAACAGTATAAATGTGAAGCTGGGTATTACCATAATGCATGTATGGCTAACCTTTACTGGATAAAGTTACAAATATATATAGAACATACAGTATATATCAGTTGAATGTTTTTGAAAAAAATGGTTAAAAGTAGCAAATAAACCAGCTATACCATGCTACAAATTGATAAAGTCAAGTGAATTATTCTATACTGTAGTCTGGCCTTGCTACAAAGCCACATTAACATCTCAGTTCTATATTTTACAGTTCTGAGGGTTTGTGATCCTGCTCTTCTAAAAGGTGTATTATCTATTATCTAATTACCTGAAAATGTGTTCTTATTTCATAAAAAAGGTAAGGGTTTGATAGCATAAGGTTTCTGAAAAGCCAACATTTTAAAGAACACTGATCCTGAGCTTCCCAGGCATCTGCATGCTAAACCTTGCACCTGAGAAAGACTTATTAGAGAAAGAGGAGAGAAAGAGAGTGAGAGTGAAAGATGCCAGCCCAACCTACTTTTTACCTTCACCTCATGAACTTGGATAAAAAGAGGCATCGGTGCACGTTTTCCACACACCTTCTCATTCTAAACATATCCTTTCAAGCTTCCAAGAGATCTGATGATATCTGACTCTGCAAATTACTTGTCATTAATTTCAGTCACCAGTCAGCAATTTTACTGACCTTGAGCTGCAAACTTGGAAGTCTAGCTCGACTTCAGCTCATTGCGTCCTATAGATTTTCAATTAGAAAAGAAAGAAAGAAAGAAAGAAAAACAGGTTAGAAATTGATGAAAGGTTGAAACCTCATTCTTGGTCAATCCAAATGTATTGGTGATTGATCAGATCTTTCCTTGTTGATGCACATTTGATGATGTAGTTTAATAAATAAATAAAACAAAGTGGTAAATAATTAAAGTGGCGATTTTGACTGATTGTAGAATTCCAAAGTCAGAGATTAGATAAGTGTATGGCAAGCTAAAATGAGGAAGAAGGAAAGCAGGCGTGTGTGCATCGTTGCTAATCCCTTATTCCTGCTTTTCTCGCATTGGGTCAGAGTTCTAATTAATTAACGAATGCATGGCAGAAAAAGGAGCACTAATCTCCAAAGCTGTCCTCTGAAAATGTGCCTTTTAATTCCAAATCATGTTTTATGAGCAGAGCCTAAACGGCGGGTAATTCTCTCTTGGCCAGCACCTATATCTCGCTCTTATAATTTCTATGTATCCCCCCCTCGCCATGTGCTCCCCCACCCACAGTCACTTCCATCTCCCATGCTCAACATCGCTCTCACTCCTACTTATTTGCTTCCTAGCTTGTTTCCTTGCCATCTCTTTAAGGTGTGATCTATATTCAATGACAGTTTAATGAGGAAAAAAACCCAGATGAATAATACATCTGAAGATGAGACATCCTCGCAGACATCATACAGGCTCTGCTGGAGAAACAAGACACAAGGTGCTTTTGTTTAACAGGACTCATTTTCCATGTAATTAATGGCTCATGGCTGATCTTGAGTTATTTTATATAAAGCTGATCTATACAAGGGAGAGAAAATGAAGCAAAGACATATAGAGTTCACTCCCCTACCACTGTTGCATTTTTCCCAGCTCTTAAGGAGCCCCTGTTTTGGAGATGTGTGATGTTACGTCACACCCCAGCAGGGCTTGCGAGTGGGCTAAACTGAGCACAAGCCCTCCAATGGCTCGGTGTAGCTCCAGAGGGTAGCACACCCTGCCAGTTTCTCTCCATACACACCACTCTCGGCTCTGTCAGCTTAATTGGCTAGCCTCCCATCGGCAAAATACCCCCAACCCCATCCTAATTGGCTCCCTTTTAGCCAGCCAGCCAATCCCATTGTTCAGGTGCACAGTGTGTCGCTATGGATGCAGTGATCACTCGCACATGAATTCTGGGACAAAAGGCCGATGGGATGTCTGTCAACCAGCTCCCTGAACCACAACTATATTTCTGCCAACAACAACCACAATGCACTTTTTAAACATTTCTCTCCCCCCACCCCAATACCCTGGTGACTTCTTTGGAAAAGGTAATTTATTCACCCTCTGCAATTCCTCCATGTTATGCAGGACCACATGCCAGCAGCTGTGAAATACTCACTGCCTCATGTGTTTAAGCTCATCCTGTGTGATGTTTACATAGGAAGATCACATAGTGTGCCACTGAATGCCAGTCAACCCTCAGAAATTGAGTGAGATAATGATAGAGAGAGCGAGAGAGAGAGTGAGAGAGAGAGAGAGAGAGAGAGAAAGAGAGAGAGAGAGAGGAGACTTCTCCCAGACCACATAGATTGAAGCTAAGTGTGGTTCTGTCTGAGTATGGGTAGTCAGTGTTACCCTGATGAGTGCCACTGTGGCCCTGGCTGGGTCAGTTTCCTGCCAGTGTGTAATGAGCCCCAATGACGGTGAACTCCCTGTTCCCCTGTGCCCCGGCCTGTCTCCGCTAATGAGCTTCTGAATAAATCACTGTTGGTCCCCCCTTTCTCCCAGTCTATTCTCTATACCTTCTCAGTTCACTTATCCCCTAACCCCTCTCCCCACATCTCACCACAGCCCGGCCTTGTCACCCTACCCCTGTAATGAGTCCTCAAGAACACCTTACATCCCCTTTTGACATTGTCTGTCTCCTAATTGTGAGTGTTTTTTGCTGGACAGTCTGCCTTCCCAGTTCTTAAGACTGTGGTATACAAATCTCCTGGTATGTCATTGTTGTTGCTATTGCTTCTGCCTGGAACTGTCACTGAGTCTATCTGAAATTGGAAACCTGACTGAGTCTCTGAGAGCCAAAATATCAAGTGCTCCTCGATGCAGACCCACATTGGGCATGGCAAGACCTTCTGGTTTGGGCTACACTAGTCAAGCCCCACCCATGATGCGTTTTCATTGGTCTAGCAAAAATCAAGGAATCAAGTTAATTTTATGGTATTTTTGGCTATTTTTAATGTTTGTTGGTTGTTATTGGGAAAAGTAATTTTATTGTGTGTGGGTCATAGGATAATTTTAGGTGAAAGTAACATAGTTTTAACACAGTTTTATGCAGACATACAGTAGCTAGCTTGTTCCTTACTCCCATCCTTTCATAATGTGCTGCAAGGAGAAATCTTTTTCAGGTGGGTTGTTACAGGTCAAGGAAGATGCAACCACCATTCTGCTGTTCTGTTTTGTAATGTTTGATTATTGATTATTCAACATTTCTTCTGAACTAATTTATTTGTTACGCATTACACATAATTGGGTAACCTACAAGGTGGCAAAAAACACCCTCTTTCATGCTCTCAGATATTTTCCAATCATGAACCTTTGACTCAAATAACTCCTTCCTGTTAACCTTGGTAGTTTTGATGTTCAGCATGGACTTGCACGACCAATGAAAACGTGTAATGGGCGGAGCTTGACTAGTCTAGCGCAACCCAGAAGGTCATGCCCCGCACAATGTGGCTCTGCATCGAGGGGCTTCTCCAGAATACGCCACCAGCCAATGTAAAGAAGGTTGCCCTTTTATTTGCAATGAAAAAACCCACACACCTGTAGGGTCTGGGCTCACGACCATACACATTTACTTGACGCTCTGCAACAGCTCACTATTCTATTTCTTCAGCCAAATCATATTTTCTATGGTAAAAGGCCAGTGTGCGAAAATATCATGTTTAATTATATTTTGAAAACTTTTGACAGGTACTTTCTATTGGTGCCCAGAGCAGCGCTACATGCTACTGCTGTATGTTATTCCCAGATACCCTATTGGTCTGGTCCAAATTTGGTTGAGTGAGGGAGTGAATGTCTATATTTGGCATCTAGACCGACAGACTGGCAAGGCAGGCATGGATTATAGGATGACAAACCCCCTCTGTTGCATAAATAGTCTCAAACAGTTGGACTCTGACTGGTCAGGGTTGCGTGTGAAATCACCAGGGGTGAGACACTCACATGCAGAGGTGGATAAACTAGGCCACAGATTCTAGTTTTGGTGATGTCATACGTGGCTGGTTGACTCAGAGAACATTGGAAATTCAATTTAGAAAAGGTTTGTAGGACGCACTGGTATTCCTTGCTGGATAAACTACTAATTGTATCTACCATTACAAATTAGGCTCCATGCCATGGTTGTGATGCTCCTATGCAGGCTTTATAAAACTTTTAAACAAAGAAAAGTGTTGTTACTGTGTTTTGTCAGTGGCAAAACAATATAGTTATATTGACCGTATAGTCGACACTGTTGTTGCCCACAGATTGCCTTTCCAAGGTGACTGACCTCAGTGCAAATGTTACTCCTCAAAATACTGGCTGCCATGCATTAGGTTCCAACATTGTTTTTCCTTTACCTCATTCTTTTCTTCACAGAATGCTTACCCCAGCAAACTTATCAGTCGGCTTGGGGGAATCAATCATGGGGTGACACTATTCCAGACCAGAGTGTTGTTTGTGAATCTGTTGTCTGCGATGTCTGCAAATCCCTGGCTGTGATTGCCAAGCCCCTAGAAGTGTTAGTTTTGGAGTTATTTTTCATTGTAGACCGTTTTTTCTGTCTCCTTGGCTTTGATTCTCTCTCTCTCTCTCTCCCTCACATTTCTGCCTCTCAATACAAACCTTGTGCAGTATTGATGTAAGGAATGCCAGTGCTGTTTTTGGAGATACTAACAAATAAGCTTGTCTCTCAAAGGCAAAGGCCAGACAGGGAGAAAAATAAAAACGTGAATATTAGTATTCAGAGCCAGATCTAGGCAGAGAAACGGCATCCAATCAAATAGTCTTTCCCCCTCTTCAAGTGATTCATCTGCTCTTCTTATAGAGTCCTCTCTATGCACTTTGTGATGATCATTCAACACACTCGTGCCGTCTCCCTGTCCCTCCTTTGGAAACACAGGGACATGTATTCTAATATCTTACCGTGCTCACACCACAAGGAACTTAAGGACACAATTTTCTAAAAGTCTATTCCTGAGCAATGTAGGCCAGCATTCACCACAGTCACATTGTTTGCCTGCGTGGAAAAGTTGGCTGCAGCTGAACTTTTGTACCAATATCCCACTTCTTGCTGCAACATCACTGGTGCTATAGCTACCAATGAGGTAGCTCAAATTGGGTTGGTAGCAGTGTGAACACAGAGTTAGATTTGAGAGCTCCGGTTCCCATGCCAATGAAAGGGACAAATTTAGTTTGCCATGCCTGAAAGTACTGATATACACTTCAGAATAGTGAAGGTTTATAAGCAAACTATGAGTTAATGATGAACTACAAAAATAAAAAAATAAAAAAGTTATTAAGTGTAAAGTTAAGTGCAGTCTGAAAACAGCCAGTCAGAAAACTAAACAAGTTCAAATGACCAGAAAGGGTGGGTACTTATTGAACAATGAATCCTTGTCACTGATTGGACAAACTGTCTGTCTGTTTCTAGTTCTAGTATTGTTGATATCTGGTTCACTCTTCCTGTACTGCCTTGCACGTGCAAAATAGCTACTTCTGTTCCTCCCAGATAGACAGAATCGTTGTTTAATAGTATAGCGAAATGAAGACTCAGCTAGAACTTAGATATGCATTTATTGAAGTACTTGCACTTACATTAGTCTTGAAGACTGCAGAACATGCAGTAATCAAAAAACCCCACATGATAAAAAACCATTGTCCTCTATCCCGGTGACTGACAACTCAGCTATGGCACATAAAGTAACATTTAACTAACTACCCAGGGAGGCAATAACTAAACAACACTGATCAGTGACCTCAATAAACATGAACATTAATGGAAGAAACACAACAACTATAACATAGTTCACAACAATTCCCGCAAGGGCTTCTGGGAATATGCAAATGAAGCCATCGTCACAATAGGTACCTACCCTTTCCACTTTGATTCACGTTAATGTGTTGTGTTTTCTGATTTGCTGTTGTGTTTTCTGATTTGCTGTTGTGTTTTCTGACTTAATTGTTAATGATCAAGAAATAATTTATACATCATTTGTAAAAAATAATCTAGGTCTATATGTAGGTCTAACTATACATAATAATTATAACTATACCAATTAATAATAGGTAACTATGTACAAATTATGTACAAACTAGTAATAGCACTGTTCACTCATGAATCAAACTGTTAAAGTTTTATCTGTCATTCCCAATGATGTACTACTTTGTTACAAATATTTAACTCATTAATAACTAATAATTAATTAATAACTTTCCTTATTCTTTAACCAAACAATCCTATTGGAGAAGTGTTGTTTTGTTTGCTGTTGTAAGTGGTTCCTATACAAAATCTTCAGTCTTAGTAACATCGCAAATCTAAATGATTGGATCACTCCAGCGTTCACAAGGCTTCTAACTCCTTCAGCTCCATGGCTGTACGTATGTCAGGTGAGCGTCACATCTACTTCATTTTCTGTTACTCTCAGGAATCTATGCAACTTGTCAGTCACCATTATCAATGATGAGTGGGTGGAGAGCTGCAAATACCTTGGAATCATCCTGGTCAATAAACTTTGATGGTCACATCACCAGCATCCACAATCACTGCCAGGAGAAGCTCTCCACCATTAGGAAACTCAAGGCAGTCTTTGTTTCCCACCACCTACTACTCAATTGTTTTTGTACTCTCTTTGTAATCTCTGGTGCCATTTGTGACAATCCGCTCTGGAGCTGAGAATAAACCACAGAGTCCTGGGTTTTAGTGCAACCAACAGAAGTTCTTTTATTGACAAATTGTGGGGTAATGCAGGAGGAAAGCTGGGGTAATGCAGAGGATCTCCACGGGGGAGTTACGTAGAGCAGACAGGGTTGACGCCAGGGATCTGGGGAGACAGAGAGAGGGCAGGGTATGAGACACAGGGGAGAAATGGGGGTAGCTTGGCTTACGAGTCTGTTGTCCGTGATCCAGCCGTAGTCATGAGCAGTCCATATGTGGGGTTTCCAGGTTGGGTTCCTTGTTCGTAGTCCAGTCTACCATCTAGGGGTCAAAGCACAGAAATATCAGTACACAATCCTCCACTCTTCTCCTCACTCAGTCCTTACTGTACTTTGAGATTCGGTTTGCACACCACCAAGCAACCCACCAAGCAACCACATTCCTCTCTGTGTCCTTTTATCCTAGCTGCTGGCAGCTAAGTGAGTGATTGCTGAGTGATTGTGTGGAGCTGGCAGTGGCAGTACTGGTGGTCTACCACCATTTCTAGTTGGCGCCGGATAGGTACTGGGTGTTGGTTTCTCTGCGCTGGCCATATAGTCCACCACACAATATATATACATCTCTTTTTGCTATGAACTGCCAGTGTCTTATATTACTGTTCTTTAATGTTTCCATGTGCAAGCTGCGAAAATGAATTTCCTCTTGAGAATAATAAAGTATCTATCTATTAACTTTATGAAACATCATCTTTTATCCAAGAGATGAAATAATCCATCATGGACTAAGAGCAAGAGAGAGAAGGGGAGTAGAGATCAGGACTATTTAAAGACAAGATAAACCATAATCTGCATAATTTGATAGCAGAAGAGGGAATGCCATGGCATGGCATGTCATATCTCATGACATAACAAGTCTGGGATGATCTCAGGATAAGTTTACTGATCTGGACTCACTAGGCATCTAATTTGGCATCCTTCCATGTTCTGGAGATGAGAGGGAATGCATGTAATGGCTGTATTGACTTTATTCTAACAACAAACTGTCTCCACATCAGCAGGCATATGCTAAGATACGAAAATGAGCCTGATTCCATTTATCCTCAACTAGTAAACAAATTACACAGCAGGTAAATTAATTAACTGTAGTTAATGCTGGCTCTTCTGAAGTGGCTAATCTAGGCCTTTTAATTGAATTAAGTTCCCTTTAATCACAACAACAAAACAATGTTAGTTGTGTGGCGTGCTGCCACATGTGCTCCTTCTTTTCTTTGACACTGCAAGGTAAGTCTCCTGTATTAGACCTGTGTGTATTACATGGAGGTTTGCTGTCGCTGGAATGCAAAAAAAGTATTGAATACTTGGAGCCAGAAGGATCAAACTGGGATTTTGAGTGAAAACTATTTCTAAGAACTAAGATTTTTTTTTAATCCAAAATTACAAACCTGAAATAATAACCAAATTTGAATTATATACATCATATTTTCACCAGGCCCTCAACATATAAAATCACAAAAGATTTTCACGATATCTTCTAGCTCTTTATTAGCTTTCCTAAACTAGACAAGGTTTTGGTTCAGTGGTTCCATACCAGCATTTCCATACATTAGTATTCTCATGCATAGTAAGCTTTTCCACCAGAAAGACCTGGGACAGCACGTTTCTTGCATGGACTGGGCATGTGTGTGGGCTGCCACAAAGTTTCACTCCAGTGACTTTGCCTGAGGCAATGTATTGTACCCAGCCGTGAAATGGTATATGCATTTGGGCACATAGTGAGTCTACCAGCCTGTCACCTGATCAGTAAAGTGAGAAAATGATTTTCTCTCAAGCACCTTTGGAATAATTATGTTAAATATTTAAATTAAAAACTAAGTGAAATCCTCTGTGTGGGGAATTCCTGGGCTTTTGTAATCATCATTAGCAGATTTGCTCTAAGTTAAACCTGATTCTGTTCCGTATGGAGAGATACGGTTGGGAGAAATAAGTCAGGAGTTCACAATTTTAGAATTGTCCTTGTGGGTTTCTTATATTGGCATAGAAATTTCAAAATAGTGTTTGACTTAAAAGTCCATGTAAAACAGAATGATAACAAAACCAGAAATATCAGTACTCACTATGCTTGAAAACATAAGTATCTACAAGACCTTGATCAAATAGTTTTTGCAAAAAGTCTTTGTGTCTGTTTTACCCTGAGTTGATGGGTGGTGTTATCCACATCGAGACCATTCAGACTGTCAGGCTAATTGTCAGTCACAGGAAAGCACACTAAATTGACTTGAAGAATTTCATGCGATTGTCCAAATATTCTGCTATGTGCTTTGTGGAAAAACCCTACCCATCTAGCAGCTAAGCAAACTAAAACAGACCATTAGACAACGCATACATTTTTAGTTTCAATTATTATTTAGCACAGGTGTATAAATACACATGCATACTACAAAAACAATACTGTATATTATTAGTAGCTGCTATTCAAACACATGCAGGATATGAAAAATAGCAATATATGGCAGAATAATTTCAACGTAATCAAATGAAACCTTAAGCCCAAATGTCTACCATCATGTTGTTGTTTACTGTGATTGGTTAATTTTATCATCAATCATGTACAAAATTATGGATATTTTTTCTCTACTAATTTTGTGATAGGATTTGGCAAACTATTTTAATTGTTTTAAGAGTAATTCAGGGTGCTGAATAGTCTAATCAGTAGTTACTGTTACTACACATCATCACAGAGTGTTCAGACAGGCATTTGCAAAATAAGTCCCAGCGTATCCATCAATATGTCAAAGATGAAAGCAGTATTATTATTATTGTAATATGAGAACATGCTTGTGAGAATTTGT
>CABFOQ010001190.1:0-12022 GCA_900660455.1 Gephyroberyx darwinii | reverse complement strand
GAGCGGCAGGGGGTTAAAACAAGCGCATCTTTTATTAATTGGGGAGACCCTTAGAGCGATCTTTATTAATCATTCACGTTGCGCATTTCACTTTGGGGTTGATCTGGACTGTCAACAGAGGAGGAAAAGGTTGACTAACCTTGACATGGTTTAGAGTCCTATATTTAAGATTTAGCACCAAACTTCCAAACCCAAATTGTATAAATAGACTAAATTTCTAGGAACAAAGTGGAGCAATGACTGATAAGACAAGATTATTTGGTCAGTGTGATAAATTCTTAGATGTAGCTCACCAAACCAGCTTAGAGGGAACTTTGGTTCTGATATGATTTATGTAGATATATGATATATGATATATGATATGTTATGTAAATAATTTTTGCTTGATATTTGTTCTCTTTTTTCTTTGTTCTCAATGAGTCTAAGATATGGTGAGTACTGGACCATACCATACGATGCCCATGGTGGAGTCAGGGACTGGCCCTGTAAATATAAAATCAGAAGTAGTGTAAGGATCGTTGTTTTTCAAGAAAAATGAGAAGAACAAGAACTTTTTTTTCCTCCAATTATGAACTTGGGATGCTGTCCGTCCCAGCTGCTCGCGGAGTCTATGTATTCAAAAAGTCACGTAGTCATACATCAACGAGCATTGAAGGTTTGTTCTCTCAGATGAGCATTGAAAAATATTTTACAAAGAAAAGCCAAAGGGAGTCTGAACCTGAGGTAGATCAAAACAGATGAACCCTAACAGGAAAAGCCCCGAAGCCACCAGTTGAAATTCTCTACAACGATGTCCATTATTATCACAATGAAAAGGAAATGCGTTGCAATAAAATGTTTAAGCAGAATCGAGCTGTTCATTTCGCGTTTACTTATTTGCTTCTTTTCCAAGCCGTGCCGTGTAATATTCGGGGCATATTGCTGTAGTATCGATCCCTTCATTTACTTTTCCTCTGAGCTAAATAAATATTTGACATTTCAGTCACTCTGCCAGCTACCACCTGGCACAGAGAGAGACAAATGACTGATGAAGCAGCACTCACACACACAGCAGAATATGAGCGTGGACTAACTGTGTTTTATCCCTTTTGTAACTGAATGTTGGTGTGCAGTATTTATGGAAAGGCGACGGAGGACAAATTTGTTTTGTTCCCTCACAATTCAAATACGTTTAGAATGAGCTGGATCATTAGTGAGTTCATTCGATTGTAAGTAAAAGAGGAAACCTTGTTGCTTCAGACTCCTCAGGGAGGTAACATCCTCTTTAGTCCACTGAAGGGTCAAGAGGCCAACAAGATTAGCTGGTAGTTAGGCACCGTCATTCTGCTGATGAGTGGATGGACTCTGACATATTGGACAGTAGACAGGTGATTGATTACAGCCCTAACTTTTGGTTACCCTCTTTAATTCCTAATGAAGTCAATTCTATTGACTTCTTAAACCTAGCGGGGTTTTGATGAAGACTTTAAAGGCCAGGCACAGACGACGGTGAGATATTTCCAGCTGCTACAACGAGAAAAAAAGTCATCAACGGTAAACGTCAGGTTTTGTTGTCAGTCCCTCAGAATCAAAGAGCAAGGGCTTCTTTCTAGACCGATGTTCAACAATCATACAGGGAGAAATCCATTGGAGAAGAGGAAGAGACACCAATTTATCCACTGACAGTAGCCAAGATAGATCAGAATGAAATGCAGCCACAGGATATGTTACGTTTTGATCTGAGCATTCCCAGCGCTGTTTCTTCAACAACGAAGGCCTATTTAGTCAAGCAGGATCCTGCGATGGCGATGATATATTTATTACCAGCTGTCATTACTTTTTTAAGCCGCTCTGTTCAAAGGGATTTCTTCCTCTACCATAACGCGGGCCTCCATTATTGTCACCACGACGAGTCTCTCTCTTTGATCTGCGTATCAGACCTCCCATCACGCGTGACTTCGGAGGCTCCATCCTCTTCGCTCCTTTCCACAGAGGATGCTTTGCCTCTTTCCTTTCATCCTCACCCCGATCTCTGGATGTCTCCGAGTTCTCAGACACTCTGAGAGGAACTTCATTTGGGAGCTGAGATACTTCCATGCAGTCAGAAAGAGAGGAGGTGAAGTCAGGTGGTTTGGAAGAAGTCGGAGTGTGGGTGTGAATGAAACTGTTTCAAATAGGATGTCGGTGGTTGGCATTGGCAGATACGATTAGTGTATCCAGTGTTTCCCCCAATAATTGTATTCTTGTCAAGCTCGAAAGGCCTCTGAAACAGCATTTAGACCATCATGAGACACTAAAACTCTCTACTGAGACCCAGACTTCTATTAGGTGAGTCAGCAGCTCCTTAAGGCAGGATGACCCACCCCACATATTCAATGGTACCACTGTGTAGACACAATGTCTGGTGTGGCAAAGCAACACACATGCCTGAAATATATAAAATAGATATTTTTTGGATTGAAGCTGATATTTCAACATCATGTCATGTCATGTCATGTCAAAAAAAATCCACAAAATTACAAGTAGCCAGTGCTTCCCCCGAATTGTATTCTTGTTAGGCTGGAGAAGCCTCTGAAACATTTATACCATGGGACACTAAAACTCTCCACTGAAAGACAGGATAGTATTAATAATGATAATAATAATAAATCATACTTGTGTGGAATCCATTCAAAACATCACATCATTATTATCAAGTCAGATCAAGGGCTATAAGGGTATATATCAGTTCTACAATAAATATGTAATCAATCAAACTGCATCATGTCAGAAGTGAAGTGAAAGGCCAATACCAGCCTGATATATCGGTGTGACCCTAACACACTTCACCCATTGTCTTCGTCTGACATGAGAACATGTGCCCACTCTGACAGATCAATGGTGCTGCTCCCTTATAGTCTCTCTATCCAGATAATAGGGTTTAATGGATGCCAGTCCCCTGAGACCCATTCACTGTGAGATGAGGAGGGGGTGGGGGTTTGGGGATGGGTTTTGCCATGAACAGCTAGAAGTCGGTGGGGTGGCTCATCTGTTGTTTGTTAGATCTGTGACGCAACCCTGTCATAATTGAATCAGCATATTTGATTGACAGGGCCGCTTGGCAGTATTAATCAGAGTAAGGTTACGCTGCGGGCCATCTGCACATGAGATGAAAATGACCACGGTCTCCATCTCTGTCACCCGTGCAGGAAATCAATATGCACTCTAATCAATGGACAGATATGGCCTCCTCAGTATTACACTAGAACGTCACCGCAAAGCTCTAATTAGTGTACCTAAAGTACAGTGGTAGTGGACACAAGATTTCTGTCTTCATCAGAGGTGCTATGTGTATGTAGCATTTAACATCAACAAATCATCACCATATTAATTTGACACATTAGTATAAATTACCTTAAACGTTTGGATTGGCCTCTACACTGCATTTGACATTGTGTGCCACCAGATTGGATTTGGAAGGAAATCTGCAATCATGCAACGGGATTTATGGTAAAGGTAGTCTTAATTTTGAGAAACACAAAATGCTACACATACCTGGAAACCTCTAACTTTGCAACATGGTGAAACAACTCTTCATGCAGCATGATTTTCATATGGGATGCTCATATATGAAGTTCATCCAAATGGAGACTACTCACATGTGACAGAGTTGTCAGAAGTAGTGTAAGATATTAAGTAATGTAAGAGTTGAAGATATTTTGTATATCAAATGCTTTTCACAATGAATTTCAATCAGAACGGCTGTGGTTGACCCATAATATTGAACTGTGCATGAATTCAAAAGCTCGTTTCTGATTAAAAACTTGAGATGTCTTTCATCAAGACTCTTCCTTTTGGGACTGAATGAACTGAACTGTGTACAGTCACCTTCAATTTTAATAACTTTACAGTGCATGTTTTTTATGATTCAGGCCAAGTGGAGCAAAAGGAGGTATTTGATGCTCCATTTCAATGCTAGAGAAAATGAGAAAATGTTCAACAAAATATGTTTAATTACCTTTCTTGATAATTCATGCCCTTGGCCGCTGTGAGAAAATATGAAGAGAAATAAATACATAAAAGAAAGATTGATGAGTGATGATGCAAAGAGTGCAGCAGGAATGTTGTTACAAGAGGTTCCAGCAACATAAAGGGGCATAGATTAAAAGCAATCGTGAACATCATGGAAAATGTGAGGTATATTGCTTTAAAATCACAGAGGGCAACAAGAAATTCTATTTTCAATGTGCTGAGCAGTTTGTTCCATTTATAAGGTTCTAGTTCAGTATGTTAAACTAACCAGTTCCCTGATCTGGTACCAGTGTTACTGGATTTCAAACTTTCAAACTGTGAAGCTGTCAAACTCAGTCGCTTTGACAGCTGGAGTTTCACCCCAGCAGTGAATGAACTGAAAGAGAAAGCACACAGAGCATTCTGTGCAAAAAATATTCTATTCAAATTCCAATTTGAACTACTTGAATCTGTCATAGAACCAATTCTACTTTACGGTAGTGAGGTATGTATTTTTTTCCCAATCGGACAATTCTGCAAAAGCATCCTACAAGTGTACAGAAAAAATACAGACAATGCTTCAGACTGCAGGAGCCGAATTAGGCCAATTCCCATTACTTGTCCAAATTCAAAAAAGAGCAATCAAATATTGGCTACCTCATTAGCTAGCTGAGCAAAGAATAGAGACCTCCCAGTTACATCCAGTTACATGTTTCATATGTACGGGGACTTACCACCACAGGGCATTTCATTTGGATACCTCTTTTGTGGAGGCCACACACAAGTTTATCTAGAGCATGCCTGTGGCGTCATTGGTTCCTTGATTTCCACAAGCAAGCTGTCAAATGTTGCGCAAGAGCTTGAATAGATTTGGAATCAAAGAGTGCGAGCAAGGCAGCAACGTTCCTGGTAGCAGTGACATCAGCCGGGAGAGTGGAAGAGCTGCATGCTCTGCCTCTGAGCTGTCGCTGATTCCTGTCAGAAAACGTGGGGGATGGTGTCGAGCCCCTGATGGTGCTCTCCAAGTTCCACCTGGGTCTTGTGTCAAGCTACTTGTGTCAGTCCCGTCCATCTACCAGGTTCTACTGCATGTATGAACACAGTCACTTAGCTATTGTTGTTCCTACTATTACCACTGCCACTGTTGTTATCTTGTCAATTATCTCCGTCATCTATTCAGTTTCCGTTTATAGCTCTTGGCTTTATTCCATCTAGCTCATTGTTGATGTTGAGTTCTTTTTGCTGATGTAATAGTCATACTTTGTCCTGTTCGTTCTACCTTGTACAATATGCTGTGGCAATACTAAAAATGTACTATGGTCAGGCCAGAGAGAAAAAGAGAGAGAGAGAGAGAGAGAGAGAGAGAGAGACACAGCCCTCCCAGTAGAGAGCTGAGTTGTTGGTGTTTGTTGTTACGGCTGGCTTGGCCCAGGTGTGTACTGACTCCTTAAAAACCTTCATGTACCCCTGACACACTCTCTTACACACACACACACACACACACACACACACACACACACACACACTGATGCGCTGCCACCATATGCTTTCTAGGCAGATGGTGTGGTCAGCAGTGCCAGCAAACCGGTCCATAGAGTAGCTGATGGGATGCTGTTAGAGAGCACAATGTCTGGACGGCATGTGAAGGTACACTGATGCTGACAGGCAGATGTACCGCCTGAGCTGCTGACTGAACTCACAAGTAGTGACATTTTCATTGAAATAAATGTCCATCTTGCTGCTCTCTATCACTGGTTGATAGAGTTCATGAAAGCTTCTCCATCTGCTGTTCTAAACACTCTATGTCAGGTAGGTCTTTCCTGGGAAAAATCCTCTGGAGACAGGAAGTGATGTGTTTTACGTTTCCAGGTTTGTTTGGAATACATTGAAGAAGAACTGGGTAGTTAGCATGAGCAACAATAGCCACTGTGGCTGACCAGACAAAGAATAGAGAGCCACCTACAGAAAGTCAAACTCCATCAACAGAAAATCCAAGGAGAAAGACATCACAGTACTGGACGCACTGTTTGATTGACAAGTGATCTGTGGGAAGAGCAGTGAGAAACACCACAGTGATGAGCACCAAAGATGGAGCATGAAAACGGTCAAATCTAAAGATACTGAATATCTGTACAAAATATCTGCTGTTGGCAGTTTCAGTCCAAAGATATCAATGTCGTTATCAGCCTATAAGAACCCATAATAAGCGAACCCCAACACGAATAAACTTTCTTTGGATGTCAGCAGTGTTGTATTCTCATATTCACTCATCCAGTTCCAACTCCAGCCCAGGGAGGGAGCTGACACCCTGGGGTGCTGGAGTCCAGTGGCTGGGTGGCTGAAGGCCAGGGAGACTCGTCTAAATGCTAATTATCTTCAGACAATCAAGGGAGAGGAAGAAGAGGAGGAGGAATAGAGAGTGATGGAGAGATAAAAATGTCTTTTGGCTCTCCACTCTGATGAGAAAAATGTTATGGAGAAAGAAATACATAAATACATTTGCTAAACATTGTTGATGAAATGTGTAATAATAAAAGCAATGAACCAGCTGTTACCTTAGTATCTCCCTATAAAATCATTTTAAAAAACGGATTTGTTTAGTCTTGCTTTTAGTGGAATTACGGTATTTTCTTGTTATTACTCTGTGACTTTTACCTTTTCAATTTGATTGCTTTTTCTTCTTTAAGTTATTGTTCATATTTGTATTTATTGCTCCCATTTTTACTCATCTCTGTAAAGCACTTAGTAGCGCTATAAATAATAGTTACTTAATCATTATTATTATCTCTCTCTAACGCACATGCATGCACGCACACACACAGAAAGCTGATCCAGGGATACAAAATATGCCTGACACACTAAATCTGCAGTGAAACACTCAGTGTTCCCTCACTGTAAAAAATATTACGCCTCTTCAACTTAAAAACATACTGCCTTAAAATTGAACTGGATCCTAATTTTCATCAGTTATAATGATTTAAACTTTTAATCAGAAGTTGACCTGTGATTCACCTAAAATATGTACATAGTATTCAAACAAGAAGAGGAAAGGGTTGCTGGAGTTATCTCAAATGCAATGCATGCTGGGAAGTATGCTAATAAATGAACACTGTTCCTTATTAAACTTGAATGTGCTCAGCTCAGCGAATGCTTGATAAGATGTTCTTTCAACTGATATTAAGTCACAGCTCCTGACATGATTATAAGTAATTGAAGCTGATAATTATCTGAAAGTGACAACAGCATCTATACACATGGAGTTAATGATTAAGTTGATTTCGCTTAATTGCACTGTGAGTTTTTACAGTGCTCCACTTCCACACTGCTACGTCTACTAGTGTTTTGAATGGCCGTTTCTAACCAATTTTTTTTTTTTACTCTGCTTTCCAAGGCTCAGCCAAATCACTCAGCCTCCCTTTCTGTCCTGCGGCGAAAATGACATGCTTTTGTGTTTTTCCAATCTCCAGAGCAGACAAACCGGGCCCCGCTTCTGACCGCTCAATGATGAAAACTCCTGTTCTGGCTGTGACCGGAGCTCCCTGGTAGCAATCTAACACAAGCACAAGAAGGATTTTTAAAACAAACTGCAACAAATTGCTCTCTCTTTTTCTCATTCCCTATATCCCTCTCTCCTAGCCTAGCAGGAGTCAGTATCTTGGTGGTGATGGCCTCTGGTAATTTAGCGGGGATCAACAAGCTTGTCTAATTGCATCAATACAGTCTCACAAGATTTGGTGAAAATGAGCACGAGCTCTGAAACGCAGATAACGTTTTGTGGACACGAATAATGTGAAGATTACGTTCTTCCAGCGTGAAAGGATTATGGGACAACGGCATGAATCGAACACGCCATTTTCACATCTTCGGCACACGTTAAATAAACAGTCGAGTTAAATTTAGGGATGGAAAACAACTTTGGTTAATGTTAGGTTGAGGTTTTGGTCATGGTTACATGACCACAGACCACCTCCACAGTAGAAAGCATCTTGTGGAGGCTTATTGGGCTCGGCTGGATTATGCCGACAGTTTGGCGGCGGGGTCGTACACATTGAAGCGTTATTAAAGTCAATGAGAATGTGAAATAAAATAATTAGAAAGACTTTTTCACATCGCTTCAAATGCACTAATACTGTGGTTTGGAAACCATGGGTGGATGTTGTGAATGTGATCGTCAAAACCACCAATATGAAAAAAAATCAGAAAAGCATAATTTTATGCTTCTGTCCCTTAAAAGACCCTATTTTCAATTTAGACCAGCTTGATACTACTTACTATGATGTACACTATGAATATAGTGAAAAATCACTATAATATTCCTGTGGGAACACTGTAATACTCAACAGTGAGTGAACATGATAATGTAGGTTTTTATAAAGAAATGTATTTGCCCAGGTTAGGCTCCAAAGACAAGAACTTGTTTTTTATTTGTCTTTTTTATAAGCCTATTTAATTTGATGCATTTTTACACTCCTCCATTCCTAGAAATCATTCACTCATAACACTTATTTTTCTTATTGCACCCAAGGATGCAGTGTAAGGTAAAACCGCCTCCACTTTACCTCCCTTTTTATTTGCAGAATAGTTCACCCACCTTTTCAGACTGATGAGGCAAAAATTCATAGTATATATCATTAAGTAGCATCAAACTAATGTACATTATAGGAATAATTTATGTCATAAAGGTTTATGTCGGCCTAAAAATGTTATAAACTATTGTACAAATTAAAAGGTGGGTAAACTGAGTTTAGGTGGGTTTAACATCCCTGTTTAGAAAGCAGAGGAGTTAGTTTCTGTTTACCTGGATCTAACAGGCCTTGGTTGATGCCGATACAGAATAGGGTCTTTCAATTCCACTTGATTATTATTATGGGGTGTGAGTTAGTGTGAATAAAAATGGCAATGTTCTTTGGAAGTGCTGAGTGCATATGACAGAACCTGGCAAATTACTTTTGTGAGTGTGATAGGTTTTATTAGCAGAGACTTTGTTAATGTTAATGCCTCATGAACACCTTCTAATATGCAACTATGACTCACAGGCAACACTGGAAAGACCTCCGGAGGCTTGGCAGTTGGCAGTTAGGATGGTGATGAAGTGCTGAAGCCTTCTTTGGGGATTTAAGAGGGGTGAAAATGTAATCATGAGCAATCATGCTCCGGCACGGTTCAAGCCAACCGGGCCTAGTGTGAGTGCGCCCTTAAAGCTACATGGTGCCCTGGGAACACAATGAGTTGGAAGCTATACGTCTGAAAACAGAAAAGGTGCCCTGAGGGAAAATACATAGGTAGGCCTATAGGTGTGACAAGTGGACTAAGGTGCCCTAAGAACCAGAGGGTGAGCTAAACCATGCTCTAAAAAGCAGAGGAAATTGAACTCATCAGCCTGAATTAAAATAAATAAATAAATATATAATTATAAGTCCAGGTATGACAAAATTTTCACAAAATATGTGAAAATGAGCAGCTATTCAAGTCTTTTCACATTAGCTGACAACATATCCTCCTGAGACCCTGCAAAAACAATGTTTCTGGATATTGAATTTTTTTTCACATTTTCTAAAAAAAATTTTTTTTTCTCTAATAGGTATATTTTTATTTGATTGTATGATTGTATGATTGTATGTGTACTGTAGTGGACATCAAGACTAGAAAGAATAGTAAAATATTCCTTTGCTCTACACATTACATTATCTGCAGCACAAACAGCTGGCCCACATCATGATCTATATTTCAGACACTATCAAATCTAAATATTCAGTTCTGTAATGATGACTGCAAGTCACTCTTGGCCTGTAATGTATGCTGGACAGTTTCAGCTTGCTGTGTATCTTCTCAGGTGATGCTTCATCCTCCCAGCTCTCTAGCTCTTCATCTTGTTCAAACACTATTTCTGGATCTTCCTCACCTGACAGGTCTACGTCAGAGTCTCCCCCAACAATTCTCATTAAAAATTCTCTTGGCCCGTCTGTGAGCTGTCCCCTAAATTTGGGTGTAACAAGCAGAAAAAAGGGTCAGTGCATCCCCTGATGTCCACTACAGTGTACATATATTATCATCTCTTATTTTGTTAAAAAATTGTTGAACTTCTCTGAAAACTGAATTGAACTGTTTCTAAGATCTTTGCGTAGAAGAATAAAAGTAAGAATATTAAACTCACAAACAAATTGAATAATTATCAACTTACCTTCCATCTTTCCATAAAATGTCTGCGTTGAAATAGTCAACCAAGAATGGCCACTGGTTTACTACTACTAGATTTTCCATACAGACACGTTTTAGATCAACTAAACAAAGCAATTGATTTAGTCATCTCTCTGTCATGGACTCAAAAGATACACACATTTATGTAATTTTTGTTTTTGTATGCAAAATTTTTGTCAATGAGTAAATATCACCTCATTCTACATATTTCGTAATTGGAAACCGTACGGTTACCAAGTAATCTGTCATTTATTCAAATAGGCAGAAGTAATCCAGAGGCAGGCAGAAGTGATGTCACCTTGTTCTCAGAAACCACCTCCGTAGATGTGATATCACTAAAATGCTTTGAAAGTCCTCTTTAAGGTACTAAAGGATGCATGGTTTGGGAGATGTGCTCAAAAGCAAATTTCATCCAAAATGGTGGACAAAAATGAATTGCTTGGTCTTATGAGATATAGCTTTTGGATAATTCAACTTCAATCCGCTATTTAGAGGGGTGATAAAAAATATATATATACTATATACTTCTTTGATTGGTAACTGTAATACTATAATTAAAACTGAAAGTGTTTTGTTACCATACTCATTACTGGGAAAAGTAATGACATTACGGTAAGATATTACAACCTCGATGCTGATCCACCACTAGCAGCGATCCTCTTTGGGTTGACCTCTACTCTATAGTGGACCAGTGCTAGGACTGATAGCCCACCAGGGTGACAGTGGTGGCCCTGGGCTAGAAGACCTCTCAGGTTTCTCTGCAGGCTTTTAGCCATCATTAAAAATCACCCGTATTGATCCTCCTGCTATGAGCAACAGATGGACATAGCCTTGGGGGAAAGTAGAGTATGGCCTGGAGGAGAGAGGGAGGGCCTGTCTGTCATTCACCACGCCTGACTGTAAAAACATGAATGCTAGTGAACTGGACCGATCAATGCGCGGTGGTGATGATGGCACCTATGGATTTAAAAATGACTAACATCCACTTGGAAAAGCTGAGGGAGGGGAAGTTATTAGGATTTTCATGGTAGAGCCCAAAAAGGGGTATAAAGTATGAAAAAAATATTCTACTCAAGCAGAAGTATGGTTCTCTTTTTTTACTGTACTATAAGTAAAATTGGTGTAAAACATGCTCCTTTTAAATACTGGAATAATAGAAGTTAGTGAGATACTTTAAAAAACAGAAATTGTTACAATCTTTCCCATGCATTTTGTACACGATGTTATAAGCTCTAAAAAGTAGATTGTGAAATTGTCATTCTACAATCTGTAATAAAGACAAACTAAAAATGTCCATCCCCATTATTCAATAATGTTATTATACTAATGTTTCTGTTGCTATTAGCTAACCAGCTAGCCAGCAAAGCTAGCTAACTAGCTAGACAACAACCAGGCTAACACAAACACATAATACTGTAGCTGGATGGACGTTAACTAAGCTACTAGCATGGATACATTTTAGTGTGAAATGTTACAGCTAGTTAACTTAACATTTCTGCCATATGCTAGTGCAGGTTTGATGCAGATATAATGTATGAACGACTAGTTATTGATGCAGCGCTTAAATAACTGTAATGGACATGATTAAAAATGTAGCTGAATATAATACTGAAATCAAAACATGCTTAAGTAGAATGAAAATAACTGCCCAGACAGCAAGGTGGCATTGATTCAACATTGAAATATGGTCAAAAGTATTGTGTGGCAACTTGCCACAATACCGGGGTCCGTGACAGACAGAGATAACACGGAAGGAGAGTCAAGTGGCCAGCAGGGCCGTTTTATTTGCAACACCACAGTCAGCAATATAAACACGGCCCGGGTCTCGACGGCAGCTGTTCCTCGGCGCAGTCTC
>CABFOQ010001184.1:14264-30884 GCA_900660455.1 Gephyroberyx darwinii | reverse complement strand
AGGGGGGTAGAGAGAGAACAATAGGGGGTGGTGGAAAATGACAAGCCTGGTAAACGAGGGCTTCCTGAAAGCACCACATCTGACAGGGCGGGTTGTGCCATACAGACAAGGCCATCCTCCCCATCCATTAACCCCTGGAACGCCTAGCTGCCCGGCTAGAGCTGATTCATTGAAACCGCTGACGGCTGCTCCATGGGTGGGATCCTGTGTGTTTACTTTTACCTGTAGACTTAGAGGACTCATACTAAAGCCAATGAAGGATCTAATGTGTCATAAGTGACAGCATAATGAAAGCACTTTCATGGATCCTCAAGCTCACCTGACAACGCGGGGTCGATTAAATCCATTACTGTCAGTATATTGGAAAAGAAATAGATTTTTTTATTCTCTGATTCACAATCTTATACAAATCACAACAGCATTCATCCTGAATTGTTGGTATCCTGACAGCCTCAGAATCAACCGAGTGTGAATAGGCTGGTTACCTACATGGGTGAATTGTCAAAACGTGTCCAAGGGGAGAAGTAGGAAATGCTCCATAAAGAATCTTTTGAGACAGACTGACAGGGCCCAGTGAGTGAGTGTCAATTTATGGAGGAAGGCACAGAAAAGAAAGTTCCCAGTGTTCATCGGAGGCCAGTGAATCCAAAATGAACTCTTTTTATGAGGCTGACTTTGCCTCCGTGATGGCGCTCGCACAAAGCAGCCAACAAAAGGCGGCAGTAAAGGGGGAGTTGTGACAAGATAGCGGCACAAAGAGAGCATCAACTTTCACGTGGCTGAATGCAGGCAGGAGCCCGGCCCAGCTGTTTTTAATGGCGATGCATTGACAGGAGGGGAGGCTATTTTTAACCGTGTGCACTTCTTTCAGGCGCGCACACAAAACCCCCCTTTCACCGAGCTTTGTCAGTAACCTGCGGTGACCTGCATTCAAGGCTGCGTCAGGGTCCCCTGCACAAAGGATGCTGGAAGAGCGGCGTGCAGAGATGTCTGCAGCTGGATGTCCAGTCCAGACCCTGGAATCCCCCTACGGACCACCACAGACCACCACAGACCACCACAGACCGCCACTAGACCCCCAGGATGGACAACACGGTAAACATGTCAGGGTCATAGGTGTTTGAAAAAAGTTTACAAAAAATATGTTAAGTCATACATATTAAATTTCTTACTCCATCAAACACCTTAAATATGTGTATATGTAAACACACACACACACACACACACACACACGCACACACACACACACAAAGAATGTACAAACAAGTCTGGAAACAAAGGGCTCTTGTAACAGGGCTTGGGATCTTGATGAAAAATTCAAACAATATTAAATGGGTAGTGTCAACAGCAGACACACTTCTGGTGAGGGCCCTCCAAACAGACGGAGTAACTCAGCACACACATTACACCGCCACAGTTCAACCTCTTAGTGTAATGATGATGGCTGCTTTAACTGGGGCACAGCTTTTAAGACCCCGCTCCTGCAAACACTCTCCCAGGATGGAGGGTAAAAATGCGAAGGGTTAGTGGCAAAAAAGGAGCGAGGAGTCGCCGTGTCCGGGCATGTCATTTCCCTCAGACTTACCTGCCAGCTAACGTCACGGGTCACCTGCATTCCCTCCGACCCGTCCCGCCCCGTCCTCCCTCCCTCTCTAGTGACCACTTCATCAGGAGTCGCCCTCCTGAAAGACGCAGATTAAGATATCAGTGCTCAGGGATTCCAACTGTCCTCTTCCACAACACGGAGCAGTAATGCCTCCTGACAGGCCAGCTTTAGACCGAGGCATTAGATTCTCACATCCGTCAGTGATCCCTCATCTCAGGGAGGCGGAAAAAGAAACAACTCACATAAATATGTGGACCCACCGCAAGGAAACAGAGCACGTGAAGAGGATATAGGACTGAAATGTTGAGCGTGCGTGCTCATGTGTGCGTATTAGCGTGTGTTTGTTTGGAACTATAAAAGAGAGAAAGCAGGAGAAAGTGATAAGAGTTGGCAGATGTAAACAGCATACCCCATTGATAGAAGATCAGATATTTAGCTAAATATGATAGCTGGGATATACGGATATTAGTTGGGATACTGAGACGTGTAAAGCCTATTGACAGTTGTTTTTTCTTTAAATTCTGCTTCTGTGGTAATATTTGGAATAGTCTGTTTACCCATGTATACAGGATAGGAGAAAACAGCAAACAGCCTATCATGAATAAGACCTTAACTGGGACAAAGACTATTAGTTGTAATAGTGTGTGCATTGAGCCACACTGCAGGGTCAGTGGTTCCACCACCACCTGTAGGCAGACAATGCTGCTCTGCACCGGGCTGACTGGGAGGGGCCAGACTAGCCGTGGTCAGACACAGGAAGCAGAGGGAGCAGGTGCACTGTTATCACCTCCATAGAAAGGTAATGGAGCAACAGCACAATCAGCAGGAAATGAAGCAGCACAGCTGAGCCTGAAACATCCAACAATATTTTCCTGATGTATCGCTCCTACTCGGATGATCAAACAGTCTCTCAGTTGATGGTAACTGATGTTCACTTGTAACTCTTAGAGGCAATCATGGAGGGACACTTTATAATTCACTTCATAAGGGAAAATATTCCCATTTCTGTGCCTTACACTAGTACCCCTTTTGTTTATGAGCGCTCCGTGTAGACTCAAAGTGGTGTGACATTTACGGGCGTCTGCTTTGAAGAGGAGCCAATTACTCTCCAAGCAGTAAAAGAGCCACCTGCCTAGCCTCACCTGCCCTTCTGTGAAGGCTTAGCGAATAAAAAACTCCCAAGTTCCAGCGTCAGCTCTACCCTGCCCAGTAGCTACTGTACTGTGCAGCACACCTTCAAAATCCCCCCAATTTTGGCTCTTGCAACAGACAGAAGGAGGATATAAAGAAGGAGAGCTGTTTTCTTTTCAGTGTCTCCCCTCGGCTAAGTCTGGGGTAAGCCCCCTAATCCTGCTTGGTGTGATGACTCACAACGGGTGTGGCCAATGTGTTCCCAAAGATATCTTTTCCACTGTCTGAATATCAATAGGAATGTTTATGTTGGCTTGGTGAATCATGTTGTGTGGCATGTAATAGTTCCTAATGTGCTGCTGAATATGTCACCTGTGTTTACGTTTGTAATATACCTTCTGTGTGAAGGAGAGAAGACAACAACAAGATCAACAACACCTAAAACATGTCATTCAGCATGATATTTATTCCCTTGTTTGGTCTCAACCCAGTTATGTATTGTGCGCGTCTGTGTGTGTGTTTGGGTTTGCACATACGTGTGTATATATGTGTGAGAGGGAGAGAATTGGGCCAGTGTCCCACCTAATTGTTATTGCGTCTGTGTTTGGCCTGGAGACAGTCGATAGGAATCAGCACTGAGCCTGGGGGGGGAGGGCAGGGGGGGTGGCTGTTTTTCCCACTTCCCAGTGTCTTAGTTGTAATGCATCCCTCCACTAACAGGGATCAAGGTATTAGGGATTCAGGTTATTTGTATTGATTTTATGTGCTGTCATGCTGGGCTTGAGGACGCCCTCATATTTGTGGAAATTGCAAATTCCACCTCGGAAATGTCACCGGCGTTAAATCTCTTCCTGAGTGGTCAATATGGGACCCTCGCTCCAGTCCGACCGCGTTTATTAAACAGAGACCAAGCGTTCTCTCAGTTACCATGACACCGTGCAGCGCGGGATGGGATTGGTCCAGGCTCGATGGTAACATGGGAGCGAAGAAGTCAAAATTAAACATTAATAACTTTTGATACGATCTGGGTCTATGGTATTGAGATTGTGCCCGTATACGGAGAGTCTACCTTGGATTAGGTTCACCGCAGGGGAGTCAGGCTGAAAGACCATTATTTCAGAGGTCATTTTGAAGACCTGCATCCTTACTTGTTATAAATCAGTCTGATTCACAACATTGTATCAACCTGTAAGGTATTATAAAAATTAATTTATCCTATTCCTGACAAAAATATGCTATAGTAAAACTCACAAACTAAGGTCAGTGTGTCATTCTTCCACGAGGACTCTTCAAGGTCCATAAAGGCAAACCGCTTTGTTGCATCTGCCAACATTTGCATGCCATTATCATCTTTGCTTTATCCGTGTCATAGCAAATGTTTCTCTTTCTCCAGTGTTTACAGGAATGGCCGAGTACCCCCTCCTCTCTCCATTCACCACAATCAAATTTACTCTGGCTTGAGTACACGTTTAGTGGGGACCATTTGTTTGAGGCAAACACTTAGGGCCCTCGTATGTCATTGACCAATGTCCACAAATATAATCCTATCAAGTTCAATCTCAGAATGTCCTACGCCATTGTTTTCCTAATGCAATAAATGAAAATAATCCCATCTGTCTTGTTTTAATATAGAGGCATCTCCTTTTGGAGCGCATTATGAACTTCCTCAAGCCTTTGCGATTCTATTTGTATGAGTGAGTCTGGACAAACTTACTGATGATATCGTGATGGGTTTCACAAACACTTAAGCCCTACTGTTGACATCCACCATGCTTTAAGTATTTACAGTACAACTAGAGGAGCAGCACGGCTAACAAACATGAACCAGGCGGGGCAGACGGCATGTGTGAACGCACCCTTTCTGCTTGTTGATAAACCCCTGCTTCTTCACTAGCCCTCGGTTGACATGTACCTACAGCGAAAGCCTTAGCAAAACAAGCAGGACCCATGTAAATATGCAGTGCCCAACAGTGGCACACGCAGTGTTGGCTTACATACTGCTAGTGGTGTTTTTCTTTTTACCTCCAAATTTGCTCGGAAAACTAATCATGGTCTGATAAAGCCCATGGTAAATATGGGAGGGATTGACACCCACATGTCAAAGTTTACATAGCTGGACCAAGAGTACATATAGGGCCAGGGAATCTGGGGGCCGAGCACGGCTGGACTGGGCTGGCCTGACCTCGGTAGGTCTAGGCTGAGGAGACAGACACTTTGTGAGAGGAGACATAGAGGAGGAGGATTAGTGGAGGACCTGGTCTGGGGACAGGGCTTGCTTGAGGATGCACTATCCCCCCTGCATATTGTGGGTTTGGACAGCATCATCAGTATGATGAGTACACATAATGAAATCCTATCTTCATATCTATTATCTCATTATCTTATTCTTAATAGATAAAGAGTACTTTTATTTTTTTGGGTGCATCATTGTTAGGATGTCTCTGCTAGTTATCTCTCAAAATACATTGAAATGAAGAGCGTTGATAGCTTCCTTCTTGCCAGTTTCTGTCAGCCTTCCAATTGCGTGATAATCCACAGCAAAGACAGTGCAGCTAACAGAAAAGGTTAACCCTTGACTGATGTGTCTGATGTTAATCTATAGATCAATTAGGGAGAGGCACACTGGGTCAAGCTACAGATATTGCAGAGGCTATTAGTTCCCCTATCTGCCATTATTACACAGTCACATGCTCAAACATTGCGCTGGGTTGGTATGCTAGGCACAGATGCCTAGGGTAAACAGACAGGCCTACGAGGCTTGCACAAAATATTGATCTGACAGCAGATGGGAACCTTGATATCAGCCATTCAGTTTTTCCGTGTCTGTGTATTCTTATGTGTGCATGTGTTGGGACATTTGTGGCAAATGTGTTTGGGAAAAATATTTAATGGCAGATAGTGTTTGTTTAAAATGCGTTAATCTATAATATTTCTCTTCCAATTTCAGTTTTAGCATGTGATGCCATGCTCCGTTATTCATTGAGTCATATAGCACAAGAGTGTGTGTGGGTTTACATTTTGCAATATTTCTACCTGAATATGATCATTTAGAATTTGAGACACAAAGTGCTTCAGCAAAAGCAATCTATTGTCTAGTTCACACTGAAATGGTCATAATATTTTGTCTAGAGTTTGTATTTTATCTTTTATCATCTGTCTTTGTTCATCAAAGGCATATCACTTCCAAGCTGCTGGATGCAATTTATGCAGATTAAGTGTTTTCCCAGCCCTAACCCTAAAATTAGTTTCAAAAAAGTTGCAAAACCCATGTTGAAACGGGACCTTTGTGCACTCTAATTTACAAGATAATAGAGAAAAGCTACTAGATGTAAGCTGGATACAAGCAAGAGTCATGAGCTGCAGTTCACATTTTGAGATTTACATTTTATAATACATTCTTTGACTTTGTTCAAAGTGAACTTTTGCTCGCCTTGATTATAATCTGATCCTAGAGGCATATTTTCTCTCCAAAATACCAAACAAAGCATGAAACACATGCATCAGCTTCTTTTGTTGCGTTAAGCTGCGTCTAAAAGAGGGAAGGGTTGTCGGTGAGAAAAGATGGATTGAAATTTTCCATTACTTCATTCAAAGCTTCCCCTTTCAGTGCCACTGAATTAGCTTGATGGTAAAATAACTATCTGGAGATAAAATGATGCCTTGTCTATTGCCTTTGCAGAATGAAAGAATCAAGTCCTTAAATCCCCTTTCTAGGGATCTAGTTTCATGCATGTTTTGGTTGATCAAAAAGTCTCATGCTGGGGAAAATGTCAACATTAATGACCCAATTATTGGTAAAGGATGGCCCTTTCTTTGCAAAGCTGGCAATAACATTGCAACATCACGTCATAACTAAGAAATGCAAGTGCTCTCAGGAGTTATGAATAGCCGATCTCTATATATGAAATTTGGATTTCTATGAAGGGTGAGGCCGGGTCACATATTTCCACGGACTATCCCCGTGCTCCACAATACGGACAACTTGTCCAAATAGCATTGATGGGGTAATCCAGCATTCCTCGATCCTAAAACCTCGTAGGATCATCACAGCAGGGGTATGGAGGCATATTCATGACTAATTATGTTTCTATATCTTCCTACTCCTCCTCTCTGCGGTCCAGAGCTTCATGGTGTGTTCTGGCCCTGGGGATCAATCACTCTGAGCTGCCTGGCCAAACACCATTGACAGGGCAGACGCAACACAAAGCTGGTCCAGCGCCTTCATGGCATGCTGCCATTCAATTAGTCTTGGTCAGGGGGAGGCATGATTATTCCAAAATTAGTGATTATTTCCCTGGGTAAACAGGCCAGACTTGGGGTGTGTCATCCCTTGTGCGCCTTGCTGGTCACTGGGCCTCCACAAAGGGGGCTGGGGCCTGGAAGAGAGACCCGGGCACAGAAGGCTGCTCCTCCTGAAAGAGCAGCCCACTCCCCTTGTCAGTGCCGGACCCCGCGGCTCGACACAGCCCTCCCTGATAAAGTGGTATTTCCCGCATACAAAGGAGGCATCGGGCTTAATCCTCAGCCAACCCACACCCCCTTCTTTCTTCCCAGCAAGAGAGCACAATGAGCGCGGACCTTGTCTTAATCCAAAGGTGGGCTATCACAGTAATCTGATAATACATGCTGATCAAAGTCTATTCAATGCTAATCAGGACAACAGATCAGTATTATGATCTAATTAGAGACACCCTATGTGCCACTGGGGTGAAATGCCAGAGCATTGTAAGCCTTAGAGAATGGCATTTAAATGCTCGGCAAGAACAATGGACTGAGTGTAATACTGTAACATCATCCTAACCGTGCTGGCAAAATAACCGTATAGAGGCACATTAAATGAAATAGATTAACAATAATTGAGGACTTTGCATCAAGCTGTGAATCATGGAGGATTATAACGTTCCTCTACACTCGCTGATGAGTCAATGTGTAGGTGTGTCGGGTGTAAAAAGACCTGGCTTGGCTGCAGCCCTCCTCACAGGCTCTTACGCAGGTTTCATTGCAGTTCCACGGCAGCAAGAGACCACTTCTGACATCGAGGAAGATGAACAGGTCACAGGTCAGCCTTGGTAGTGCAGTGTCTCACAACATGTCATAGGCTGTACCTTCGATTCCCATTCCGGCCACAGTAAGAGTAGAGAACGGCGCTATCTTTAGCAGATGACAAAAGGTGAGTCATTGAGCCCTCTTGATAGTTTGACTTGTGTACGCCCATTCTGTACTGTCTTGTTGATTTTGCCACTCACGGTATGCCCAATTAGCCATGAGCTATTAACAAAGCACCAAATCAATTACCCACTTGCCTCTCGGAAGTTGTTGTTCTCCTTTGGGGAGGCACATCAGTCACGCCTTGCCTGCAGAGTGATCCCCTGCAACTCCAGAAACCTGGGTGGCCGCGGCTCTTTCAAAACAGCACAATACATTTGGTAAACTAAGTCTACTATAACAAGGCTCCCAGCAATGGCTAATCCTATCAAAATGGACTCCTTTACAAAAACAATGAAAGCAAGTGCCCGCTAATGACAGTGATATGTTACGCATGGAATGCAGGCAAGGCAGAAATCAGTGTGCGATGAAAATGCCTTGTGCAACGACCGACATCCTTTCCACCTGGGCCTAAAACAACAAAGCCGTTTTCGGATTCGGCAATGTTTAGATACTTCTTAGCTACGAAAATAAAGGCCAGATGCGCAGGCAGAATTCTCATGTGGCTACATGCAGGCTACTTGTATGCGACGACGAAAGGCAGCCTTGTCGACAGCCACTGCTTTGCAAGCTGACTTTCCCTTTCAGACAGTGTACAAAGAGAGGTTTAACCCTTTAGTCCTAACAAAATGTACAAACATCAGAGACACCGTGGAAGTTGAACTTGGCAGAACATCAGTTAGATGCTGTTTATGTGTGTAATAATAGACAATAGCTAATACATTTTTCAAATTATACAATTTGAGGGTTTGGTATTTCAAAGCCGGCATGTCCAGACAACACAACAGATAAACTGGATTAGAGTCACAGTAGAAATATGATGACTTTAAATGAGTCAAATAGAAAGTGTTAGACAGGCAAGCGAAAAGACAACCGCGGACCCCGGGGCAACGACTGGCGCTCCTAACTTGCTTGAAGTTTGGATGTTGTCCTGAGTGGGTCAGCTCAGTGCACCACCCCCACCCCCATCCCTAGCCCAACTCCCACACACAGGCAGGAACAAAAAGACCCACCTCAGTGTGGCCCTATCAATGTCACCGCTTTGTGTGGCAGTCTTTCAGGGTACATGAAGTGTCTTTAGCCACAATGAGATCAATAGCGCGGCCAATTGTGGAGCAGCTAGCGGCAGCCGCAGCCACACAGGGCTACAAGACAGAAAAGATAAAGCTGATGAGACTTAACACATTGTCAGATCTGTATCTTTGATCTACTTGTGCGCGGCTCCTTTCATATATAAATTTTCAATCCAGCTTCTCAATTGTGTTTACTGTGTATGAATTAGAATATTGCAGTAGGGGAGAGATATTGATGTGCCATATCTCCATATAGTTAAAAGGCCCCTGAGGACCCTTTAAAGTTTTCTGTGTACTCTGCTGAGCCGCATCTTTCCTGACAGTGACCTCAGTCAGCCTATTGGTACACTGGCTTGGACAGGTCAGTGCCATTGATTTCCCATTCCCTCTTGGCACAATGAAGACTGTCAACGAACCACTGGAACATGTCCTTGACCACAGTCTAACCCACGCTGTTTTATCCTCTACAGCTATTTTGGAGCCCCAGTGATAGTGCTACCACCATACAAGAAGATAGCATACTGAGCCTTGTATTAGTCTATGTTTGGCTGTAACTTAGCCAAAGGCATGTTTACACTATTATAGTGAATTGTTGCATTCAGTAAAATGCAGATTTCCCTGTCCATTACTATTACTTTGATCGTTCCCTTCTGTAATCACGTAAACTGCAGGTGAATATGTCATTATAAATAATCAGAGACCACCAAGTTTGCTCGACGTCAGAAGTTTCTCTTCGTTTTCCCAACAGAAAAAGCCCAGGCCTAATTTGCCATCATCAGCTTCTTTTGTTCAAACAGGGGCTGGTATTTGAGAATAATCCTCCTCCCATAGATGGAATAGTGTCTCGACAGGCAGCGGCAAGACTCTGTCAAAACCTTTTCCAGAGGCGAATCTTTGTGAGATCTGCCATGTTCAAGGCTGAATAATGTCGTCTTAATGACAAAACAAAGGATGTAAACTTGCCGACCCAGGAAATGTGTAATTAAGGTCCAGGCCAGCAGCCTTGAGATACTTATTGTGTTTATTTTGCTGTTGTCCTGAATGTTTTATCTCACCATTGTACTCTCTGTTGCCGCAGGCACATTTTTTATAGCGTGCACTCATTAAATGTCATTATCTCAAAATTAACTTTTTTTTAACCGTTTAGCTGTTGAATGCTGCAAGTTTTCTAACATTTAGCAATACAATATGAATTGCCCCAGAATTAGAAAGCGAAATAGATGCCTTTACTTTATATTCAACATCTAGTTGTCCTTCCAAAATGCCATGTGTAATGTCATGCAATATCTGACAAAATGACCTTAATTTAAAGGGCTGGCATTGATGTCAACACCAGGTAAATACCAAGTTGCAAATGTGCATTGATTGTTTAGATGCTCCAGGTGACACTTTGTCAGTAGAGAGAACTTTTGTTTACCTCTCAAATTTCACAGAATGTTGAAGGGGCACTAAAAACTGTCGACAAATGATTAAAATGTCTGTGCTATAAAAGGGATTCATCATATCTTTTAAACAAATTGAGATACATCATCATGAAATATAATCTATTTTAAATCACAAAATGTGAAACATAGAAACATTAACATTCATCCACAGAAAAAGACTAATTTAGACTTATTTAGACTAATAACACATTATAGGGGAGGAGAAGTGAAGAAACTTTTCTCTGAATTGTGTTTTACTGTATTCAGACTGGTTCCAAATTCCTGCTGCCCTTACATTCAATGTTAATTGTAGCAGAGCTGAATTTCACTTACAGAAATGCATAGTATCCTAGCATCCCTGCTATTCTCCTGGTTGTCTCACCAACAACTAAAACACCCTCGGTGTAAAGCATAATTCAATAAGGAACACGTTAAAGAGATGCAAATGAGTCAATACATTTACAGCATATTTGAGGAACTTCATTCAGTGTTTTGATGTAGACAATCCTTTTGTTCCTTAAAATGTACAAACTATTCAAAAGATTTCCTTTGTTCTTAACCTTTGTAAGAAAGTGGAGAAAATATTTGGAATGCATTAAGTTCTGAAAACGGGCTGTCATGGCCGACAATGACGGGTAATAGATGTTAGCATTGATGGCAAAGGGGACAAAAAGAAGCGGCTCTCTGTGGTGCACAAACTGCCTGGCACAACTAAAAATGAATCCATTTACTTCAGACTGTTTACTTTGTACTTTTGGCTGTAAAGGCAAAGAAAATAAAAAACCTCCAATTCACGAGGTGCAGGAGCCAAGGCCTCAACTTCTCTTTCACAGGCCACGTTTTTTCAGCTTTTTAAAAACTCACACGCCAAGCGCCCTGGCACCAAGCGCTGACAAGAAGCAGGGGAGAGAGAAAAGAGGGAGCGAGGAGACAAAACCAAACACAAAAACAGTAACATCTGCAGGCGCTTCCAGCCAGACAGTTTGATGTGAATAACTCAGCACTTCGTGCCCTGACCTTGGCGAACAAAGGGGGGGAGATGCCTCAGGAGCGGAGCGGGACACCCCGGGAGGCGAGCGCCCACAGAAGCACCCTTGCTCGTTTCGCTGAGCTGGATTTATTGTCCCCCGGCCGGGGCGAAGAGGTGCCACCAGGGCACCCAGGCACTGCATGCCACTTGGACTGTCATAGTTTCGGCACAAAGATGGCTGCTTGACAAATGAAGCAGAGCGGCGCAGGAATAAAACATCAATTTCAGAGTGGTGCACTGGGATCACCATGCCATATGAATGCAGATCAGGGTCAGGCAAATAACTATAGGAGTGCCGTTTAAAGAGATTGGTAAATGTAGAGATAGATCAATGCAAGGGGGAATGGATGAATATTTATCAATCCTGCCAGAGGATGCTAATGCATATACACATTTATTTCACCTCAGCCTAAAGTTAGAAAAGGCAAATTCCTCCCCATCAAATCAAAGGAAGACACAACAAAGCAACTGTGTACTTCAAGACTTAAATCTTACAAGTTCCTAATCCTTCTGAAGTCCACACGGGACCTTTGGTCTCCATGGCAACGCCGGGGCATTCAACCAAGTGATTGCCTCCAATGAATTTCAGATAAGACAAAATGGAAGTGAATTGATGTGATTTTAATGCAGAAGTGAGCGGTGGAGGGGTGGTCCACTCGGTTCATATTTGAATAAAGCAAACAGAGCAGACAAAAGGCTGACAGCCGTAAATGACATTGTCAGTACAAAAATTATCAGCCAGTTTACAATCTGTTTGCTCATGTAGAACAAACAGAATGTGTGTGGCATCCCCGGGCTTTGTGAATGGCAGGGCCGGCAGCCGGCGGCGGGAGAAAAGCAGATATCAGCTCCCCCTGCAGCCCTGCAACAATTAGATAGCAATTTGACAGGCACACTCAAAATGTGAGTTTGTTGTTCTCTACCAAGGGCACCACATCTTTTTTTTTCCTCAAAAAGGAAATACATTATTGAAGTATTGGCCACAAAGACAAATTGTGTGACCTATGGCCAGGGGACTTGCAGGGTGGGATATCACAGGCGTAGGGAGACACATTCCAAACATAAGACCCTCAGTTACCTAGCGAGGACTCAAATCAAGGTCCCCTTTTCTCCCTGCCCCTCCTTTGGTGGTAGGGGACCAACAGGGAGATCTTCCTTAAAGACAGCCCCGTTGGGCCCCGTTCCCTCCCTACTGCCCTTTGTTGCGTTTTGTCACTTGTTTTGTTTTGAGCTTGTTAACTTCTCTATAGCCGCACGGACAAGCAGCAGCTGCTGAGCTTGCGGTGGGCCGCAAGGCATCAATTTTACCCCTGGACAAGGAGTGAAAACAGGCCGGGCTCGCTTTTGACAGGACCTTGAACCTTCCCGCTATAACACTGTCGGCCCATGTTGCCAAGGAGCCACACCACGAGTCCGGCCCAGACAGTGACCACAAAATGGAGTCGTGTCAAGGTGCCAAAGGATCACAAGCAATGTCACCACTCCACACATAATCCACTAGACCTTCTTTAAAATATCAGATTCCACAGATGCCAGTATTTTGGAAAATGCCAGCTTTTTTTTGCAGGATGATTTTTGAATGCATTTTTACTTGTAAACTGCACAGCATAAAACTTCAAAAACTAGGTTAATGATCTCCTGTATTGAGACCCAGTTGAAGTTTTGGTATGTGCAATGCATGCAGGGAATCAGCTGCAGTAAACAAAGCAGGGTCAGGGCTATGGTCCAGCTGAAACGTCGAGTCAAGCTAAGTTGAGCTGTTATAGCAGACCAGCAAAGAGTAGAAGTAGGAGGATGAGGATGAGGCCTTGTTAAGAACAGCTTGCCTGTCAGATCTGAAAGCAGCAAACAACATCAGTTGAATCCTATCCAGGACTATACTGTGTCAAACTCCTCACTGCATAAAAACAGCATGTGATAGTGTTAATTGATATTCTTCTCAAGATTCTCCTCACTGTGCTGTGAGCCCTGGTCTGCTCGCCGGCTGTGGAGATGCCGTTTAGTCTTATTAAAAAGTTGTTTGATTAGCCGGCCCTGGAATGGAGGCTGTGGAAAGGTCTGGCAGCGGCAGATAAAAGGGGAATGATAAATAGGCGAAAAGCCAGGCGATTGCCAGTCAGCCACTAGAGCATCAAAACACATCCATTTCTCAGCAAAGTTGATCCAATTATTGTCAGCCACTCACAGATAGCTACTATGCTTTACTCCTTTCATTCCAGGCTAAATTGCTCTTCCCTTTTTTGCCGATACGGCAATCGGTCATAAAGGGCCAGCCATCATTAGTGTTGTTTGAATTGGAGCCCTGTAGTGTTTGGTTAAGAGGGTAAATGCAAATTTGATGAAAGAATAAGGCTGCATTTACATATCAGCCTCAGCTCACATGGGGAGGGTAAACATTCTGTTTATCTCGAGTGTCATTTTATGATTTCAGTCGAATATAAAACCGACCTTGGCCCAGTCGGAGCAAAAGACCAAGGAAATTTACTGTTGTCTAAACACAATTTATTCAAGTAGAACTTGTCAACAAATCTCCTATAACTCAGCAAATAAAAGGAGGATATCAGGATGATAGGAGGAAATGCATCAATGAACCTTGATTTTGAAGTTCAGTAATTAAGATTACTCTATTTCATATTTTTTTCCACCCTAAATTATACTACAAATGGTCATTAACTCAAAATAAAATACTTGTTTATTAATTACAAATAAAAATGGTGTCCTCAGGGAAAATGGGACAAGAACATTTGTAATTCATCAAATAATGAAACAAATTTTTAAAAAAAATCAACATTTCAAAATAATCAAAAATGTAAAAGCCTCTGAACAGACAAGTGATATGTTGTTTTTAAAAGAAAATATTTTTTATATTTATATATTGAAGTACAGTAACTAAGGAAACCACTTTACCACCATTCTCTTATAAAATCTGGTAAAAACAAATGTGCAAATAAATTTTATGACCTGGTGGAAGATTTTTGTTTAATGTTCACATTAGGAGACTTAAATATACGTGACACATCAGCTATTGTTGTAGATGCAGCGTTTGTGAATCGTTATAATGGGAGTGAATCATATTTAAGTGTTAATTTGGACTGAGGAAAACAATGAATTGAATTGAATGTTTTCAAGCAGTTTAGAAAAGAATAAACAAAACTGATAAATAATAAATTAAATATACAATCTTCACAACCAGTCCTACAAAGAAAATATTATATCCCAAACAAACAATATTTAATTTCTGCACAGCAATAGAGCTGAGTGGGCTGTTAAAAAATAAGGCAAAACACTGCCATCTATGGCTATGTTCCTAGGACTGCTGAGGTCCTCTGCACAGAACACAAGGGCAATCACTGGAAAAGTGTATGGCTTGATATCCTTGAATAAAATTAATAAAATATAATTGTATTCATAAATTTGTCAACACATGCTTTGCGATTCTCAAGACGTGTGAAGGAAAAAGTATTTGGAACAGTGTTCAGACCAAAGTTTCTTGCATTTCTTATGATGCTGACATGTTTTTGGCTTCTGAATTTGACAGATTAGACTGAAACCTAGATGTTCGTCCAAATGGGCATCTGGTGGCCATATCCTTTAAGCAACACAATTCTGCACAAATCAGGGGTTCTGTCAGAGCTTTTCCTACCACCTGCTGTGTGTCTTCCCCTCAAAATGATTCAGCCTGCCTTTATTGTCTCATCATAATTTTGTCTTTACAGTTTGTTGGCCAACTTGCAATACACATTGTATGTTTTGTACTTTTATGGGCAGTGTATTGAGGCTACAAGTACCCTATATTGTATATTCATATAACCTACTGTATATCGTATGGCAAATACTTCATTTGAAGTAAATCTATATTGGCAATAAAAACACATATCGGGCCTAAATTTTGACTTTGATTCAAGAGGAGGGATGATCGCATTAAGGCGCAATAATGAAGTGCATATAGCTGCCAGACTGGGGTAGCAGGTTGGCGGCGAGGCATAGAAGAAAGCCAGATGTCAGGGCTTCTATAGCTTAGGCCTTGACCAGGCCTTCGTCTGCAGCGGCCCTTTATGTAGCTCTCTCTCTGATGCACTGGTCCCCTATGGGAGCTCCAAGGCTTTACTGGTGATGAGACGCGATCTGTCCCGTCTGTCACCTCGCTCCATGTTATTCATACACCATCCATACAGTCAGTCCTCCAAGGCCTCTAATCCCCGTCTCCCGAGGTAGAGTACAGACAGAGAAGCAGACAGGCAGGCAGGTTGCAAGCCTGCTCATAAGATGTTTAACACGCTGAGCATGACGGAGCATTTCACATTTACACAATTTGAATGACGATATCAGCATGAGGTTGCGGGATAGTGGGTTACTTGACAACATGGGACTCCTGATTCATGCAATAATGTGCATAGGGAAATTTTAAAGGATGCAGAAACACATATGTTTTAGCGGTGAATTTGCCACTGCTGTGAAACTGATTTTATTGTGAGGGCTATGGTTAGCTTTGAGAGAGTACTTTGAGAGAGTACTTCACTTTCTGATTTTGCACCCCAAACTTTCAGAATGTTTTTCATGAGGAGCGGCAAACAATCAGATATTTTCATTTTGGTAACACATTTTTTTCTAACCAATAATTGCAGAAAAGTTTTAATAAAACCCCAGAGTGAACAAATGTTTATAAACTCATCTTTAATTTATGGGAAATCCACAAATGACAACATGCATAAACGTCCCTAGATGTTAGGTGGCATTATAAAATGGAGTTACCTCAGCCCCCCCGTGACCACACACGAGAGTAAATTTGCTCAGCACGTCATCTCTTGATGTTTACAAACAAATACAGAAAGAGTTTATGTAATGCATTTATTTAAACAAGACCTAAGAAATGAACAAATAGATCATTCTTAGGGATTCTTTGCTTTGCAAACATGCCTATTATAGATTAAAGTTTGACAGTATGCCAAAGTTATCAAGGTAAACTAGAGCTTTGACTGACAACCTGAAAGTGGTTTCTCTTTGTTCCAGAGTATGAGTGTTTGTGTGTGTGTTTGTGTGTGTGTGTGTGTGTGTGGTGTGTGAGAGAGAGAGAGAGAGAGAGAGAGAGAGAGAGAGAGAGAGAGAGAGAGAGAGAGAGACAGAGAGACAAAGACCAAGACACACACAAAG
>CABFOQ010001184.1:0-14244 GCA_900660455.1 Gephyroberyx darwinii | reverse complement strand
CAGCATCTATCTGTGAGTGAATGAACACAAGAAAAAGCTATACTTAAAGAGGTTCAGCAAGTCTCACACCATGGCACTTGTTTTACCTCCCTCCTTCCTGAAAGCACCATCAATTTACCGGGGACAACTTGACCACTCCCTTCAAGGATCAGCACAAAAAGACTGACCTGGGACAGACACACAGGGTTCACCTCAGAGCCCATTAATCAAGTGTCAGTGTCGGTGTGTGGATGAGGTCAAATCCTGGCATGTTGTGTTGCAATGGCTGGGTCATGTGCAGGGCAATGCTGTTGGATTAGATCCACAATATATTAATAATGCTTAAAAAAAAAAGTGTTACTTGCATTGCCTGTTGCATATTGATTCAGTATGTGTGATACTATAGTTTTGCATGGCGAAGTTAACCTATTTAATGCAGAAGGCAATCACCCATTGAAGGTACTAAATGCACGTGTGTGTGTGTGCGTGCGTGCGTGCATGTGTGTGTGCGTGTGTGTGTGCGAGACAAAGACCACCTGTGCAGCCTAGGGAGCCAGTGAATTTGGAGCCAGAGAGTGGTCTGTCAATGGGCATTTGATTTGTCACTCAGCAGACTCGGCTCCGGCTGAGTCACTTAGCAGGCCACACCCGCTTTCCTCCATCTCTCTCTCTGCCTTTCCCTTTTCTTCTCCCTCCACACAAGGTGTATCCAAGGGTTCACCTCCAGGCCAGCGCTGTTGACACACATACCTCATTGCGCGTGGCTCACACCCATGTCTTTCAGTGACTAACACTAAGCTGCAGCAGGTAAAAAAAATCATCATAGAATTCAAACCCTTCATTATCAAGATATTGTGTTGATTATTTTCTCGAAAGACGCTCTCTGCTTACCAAGAATATTACCGATGCACTTTCAGAGAAATGTCAGTCAAGTGTTACATTTTATCATGGCTTAGAGAGAATCACAGGCAGACAGCACTTTATCTGGGTGTTTTCTTTAGCCATGATTACAATATGGACATCTGCGTTATGAAAAGACTGAAATATTTATATTGTCCTGAAATCATGCCATCAAGATTGTATGTTTCAAAGCCAAGCCTTTTATTTTATGCACACCTACCAATGTAAGGCACGGCTGAGTCTGAAATGAGAGGACCATAGCGCAGGTATTAGCAAAGCCACATCTGAGCTGCACCGCAGGGCTGCAGGTGGCAGACAGTAGCTTGCTCAGAAAGAGAGCTGAATAGATACCGCAGCCAAAAAAAGATCACAGATGCACACAGGAGCCTGTTTATTGTACACATCATGCCTTTGAGACGGTGAAAAGTTCTCAGCGGGCGAATAACGTGAGGGCAGTGGTGGATAACGTACGGTGCCACCTGAGCCATTCAAACGGTAGCATTCAAATTTTTAAAAGTGTATCAAAACATTTTCTCACATTTCAATGATTTTATGAAACAAAAGCTTTATTAAACAAACCCAACACATCTTCTTTCCCATTTTGCAATCACCACTGAAATGGCTGTGGAACTGAGCATTGAACTTTGAAAGTTTCTGAGTTGAAGTTTCACTGTGAAGTCGCAACAACGGGTACATTCACAAAGGCTTCGAGGGTGTGGAGCACAACACAAGGCCAACCACATCAAACGCCAAGATTAATTGGCGGTGTGATGCCGAAGGGGAAGCAGTGTGTGTTGTTACTGTGAAAGGCACTCCTTGACTCAGTGACTCTGCAGAGTCCACCTGAACCTCCCTCCCACGCAGCGCTGGAAAACCCAATTACAGTACAGAGTGCAACACTAACAAATAGCCCACCACTCCCTTAGCAACAAAGCACGTCTTTCTATACTGGCGCTCTCTGACGAAGCGACAAAGCGCGTGTATACGTTGCACTGATGGAAGTCAGAGGTGCATCTGAATGAGCCGAAACCTCCCAGGTCAGGCGAGAGTAAGTTTCCCATGACGGAGAAAACTTTGAAGACAAGTTTGAAAGCCTCAGACAAAAGGTGTGAGATTATTTAGCCTGTTGAATATTTTTTTTTTTACCACATATCTCTTATCTTAAAAAAACTCCACGTCACTCAAGTGGGAAAAACAATATGACAACAAGGATTTCTGTCAGCTCACAGACCTAATAGTTAAACATCTGCTTGGGTCTTCATTAGGAGACATACCATAATATTAAATTGTTTCTTGGAGTACTAGTTTGAAACCCGGGGTCAGTCTTTTTTCTGCCTGACTTTTAGAGAAGAACGGAGATGAGCACGAAGGTGTCCATTGCACTAAGCAGCTAATTGATAGGGTGGCCCAGACAATAGGAGAGTGCCACCCGGTCACATTCCTCACATGCCAGTCAGTCTGTCACTGACCCTGAAACAGAGCCCACTTTCCCAATTAGGGTCATTAGTGTGAGCCAGTAAGTGCCCCGGTCACACATGGCTGAAAACCAGGCCCACTCTGGCACCGCGGAAAGACCCCAAGCAAAACACTGCAAAAAAGGGGGCTGGTTCAGCCTTTTCACCAAGTGCTGCCTGGGATGTCTATCAAGGCATTCAGGGGATAGTCAGTGTCGATGCAGAATTGGTAGGTTCCTCCTGACGTATATGATTTTGCACGAGGGGACTGAAGGCAGTGTTTATGTTTAGTTCATGGACCATATCGGAGATAGTTTCGAACTACTCCGTGAAAAGGTACACATTTTGCAAAGGAAGAGTTGCGTGAGGCCTCAACGTGCAGGATGCTGAGCTCGCCTGCCGTTGGATCGAAGGTGAATGAAGGCAATGGCACGGCAGAGTGACAGTTGTGGCAGTTGCTTCATTACTCCGTGTTGCAGAAGACAGCAGACCACAATATTCACTACAGTACCGTGTGTTTTCATGGACACGACTCAATGGAGCACCTCCTAACCGCCGTTCCTTGTCGGACCAACTGTATGAGCTTACAGGCCTATTATGACTCGTATGTCATATGGAAATAGATATTGATTCCGCGAATGATATTTTCCTATTCCTCACAATAGTCATCATTATGGTGGAACCATTTTACATCCGGGAAATGAAAAGAGGGGCATTTACATCCGAAATCTTTTCTGTATTGTCTGTTGGGAAAGAAGAAGTGACGTTAATGTATTTAGCAGATGTTGTTGCTCATTTGACTGATAATTTGGTTGGGCATGTTAAATGTAGCTCAGAAACATCCGTTTATGGATATGAAGGAAACGGCATCGCTGTTGAATGAGGCCAGCATCATCAGAAAGCGCATTATGTGGCCTTCTGTTCGGCCTTCCGACACCTCTGAGTGCTTACTCAGAAGCTTTGAAATGTAAAGTGTTGCATCCTGGGAAAAAGTGTGTCTTTGTGATCACTGGGTTATACTGTCTGACCATTTTCATCATGCTTATAATTGGCCTAGGCTGTGTGGGGCCTGGTACCACTGGCTGTGAACCACATGTGATCAACAGAGTGGTGAGACTATCCTGTGGTGTGTTTAATGCAAAAGCTACTGATTTAGACTGAAACAGAAGGACGTCTTATGTAAAGCTTGTTTGCTTTGTTAGGCAGAATTTTTTTTTTTTTACTTTTATCCCAAGAAAGTTTGAGAAGTTTCTTTGAAGTACATACAGTCTAGCTTTAGGTTCATATCTCTGTGGGTGTAAGGATTTACCATACCTGCTTTGACTTCCCCCGATATGATTTGCAGTGGACACCGGGCACACCTGCATTTAGTCGAGCCTTCAACTGGCACACCACTTTATCTATCTTCTCTCAACTTGAGGTAAGGCATGCTGAGAGATTTATAAGGTGGCAACACACTAAAATAATCAGTCATCACCTTTCACATTCAAGAAACAATAAAGGAAAATGACTGAAAAGCGAAATCAGAGGAGATTAGTGCTAAAGCTGTTGTCAGGTTCGCTGGTGAAAAGAAGCCTCTCTACCTCTCCGCTGAGCAGGTGGGAGTAGCGTGGATTCATCAAGTGAGATTCAGATAGCAAGTTGAGCCAACAGCAAGGTGTTGAAAGGTACTAAAGCCCATGCAGAAAAGATGGCACCTCCCTATGTGCTGTATAAACACAAAATGTTTCTTAATACTACAAGTGTCAAGAAAGGAATAACGTCTTTGGCTTATGATCTTCTAACACTGTTTTGGGAGAAGATGGGAAAAATGCAGAGTGGATCTTCACACCAAAGTACTGCCCTGCTACGTAAATATTTTCCTTATTTGAAGAGAATAATGGACAATACAATACAAAACAAAATACAAAGGTACTGTATCACTACTGTTTTCCCATACCTTATTTTCTGATAGCAAGCTGTAATATTGTGCTAATGTCAATAAATGGTCTAACAGCACAAATCAACCCGTGCAGAGTGAGTGCACTGAGTGCCTTTAGTGTGTTTGTTTGATGAGTTGTCTGGCTTGTAGTGTCTGAAGCCACTCACCTCGCTCTCTGTCATAAAGAGGCTGTTTGCACAGAGATCCTCAGACTTACTGAATATCACACTCTGAAAAGTAGAGCACTTATAAAGTTAGCTCTTGATCTGTGGATCTCAATGCCATGTTGGTGAATCAGGGCAAAAATAATCAGCCATCTCTCTGTTTGTATAACTGCTAAGCCAACCAAACCCCACCAAGCAGAGTAGAAGTATTGTGTACAACTCCAGCTGTGATATCCTCCTGATAATCTAGCAATATGGACAGTGGGGAGCCATATTTGTTTAATGCAAGGTCAATATTGAATTATTACAACCAACCTATGGTCCTATGTTGAAAGAAGTTTACCATTGTCACCTTTCTCTCTTAGGTGCTAAAGGAAAGTGTGAACACATCGTTTATTTTAGTCTTTGAGGCTCATTTATTTTCACAACTGAATAATATCATATACCTGGGCATTTATAAGAAAATCCCTAATAAATTGCCTCATGTTGTAGTGAGCAACACTGCCCTCCAGTGGACAGTTGGTTTCATAGCACACATACATCTGCATTATAGACGCCTAGTTACATAAATCGTGTACTATAGGTAAATGAACATAAATGGAAAGATAAGGAGAGGAAATATCACATGAAGAACTAATATCACCTTCACGAGACTACACACACAACCACACCAATCCATATTCAAAGGGTAAACTGTGATCCACACATCACTTTATGAGTGCATCTATTCCCCTTCCGTACCAGGCTATCGCTACATACGGGCACTCTCGTTGTCTTATCATCGCTCCGACAGGTGGTCTTACCTGGCCGTGGCTGGGAAGCGGGCAGATATGAAGGGGATGTGCAGGGCAATAAAGCCATAACTCACTGGCTGTATCGAGGGGACGTTACATGCAGAGCACCACCTGCTAGATGTAAGGACTCTTTATCACCAGCTGGCCAGTGTTTTATAGCACCTCTCTTTTATAGTGGAGAGCCAATGGCTGTGATTAGCACGGAGGACCTTTCCATGTCTGTTGAGGCACTGGGGTTAGAGCAACCGTCCATTTTTGCTGTCTCTGACTGCTTCTCACTGTCTTTCAGTCGCTTCGCCAATGTAGGGCCTCATCACACCTTATTCTGTGGCGCCACCTAGTGTTTGATATGGTGCACTGCAGAGTTTTCCCCTACCGTTGAATATCTGGGAGTCACCCTGCTTTAGGGAGCTGCTAACCCACCTCAAATAATTTCATTAGTCATTAGTCTGAGTTTGAATGGAGAGTTTTAGAGTCATGTGGTCTAAATGCTGTTTCAGAGGCTTTTCCAGCCTGGCAAGAATACGCTTCTGGGGGTAAACACCGGTGTCTTGTACACTCAGATATTGAAGTCTGTGAAATGTTGTTGTGAGCTGCACATAAAATCCAAAGGTATACATGAATACTTATCATGTACTATATCATCATCTGTTGACATACAATAAAAAAACAAAGACTATAGGGCAGAAAGAGGACAACACGCTGAGCTGAGTGTTGCATCAATGACAGAGGTTTCAGAGTTTCACTGTCTGAATGGTGGTGGTGACGCAAGTGTTCACAGCCAGTTGCACGGATAAAGCCAGGCATGTGCAACTGATAATCATAACTGCACCGTTGCCTCAGATAATGAAAACATGTTCACCCAACATGAAGCTGCCGAGGCTCTCTTCCTACCCAGCGGGCTGTTAGCGCCAACAACAGCATACCAGAATTCAAAGCACATTTCAGTTGCATGAGCTCGCTGGATGAACAGAAAATCATATGATGCTATTTGAGAGATTTATGAAGTAAGTTACATGTGCTGATATCTTTAGAAAAAATGTATTTCATACATCATACATTATTACAGTTATTTACAAAACAATTAGACACGATAAACTATCCACAGCCCTTCTATCGTGGCTCTGATGGCCCCTGTCTTTTGCGTGCCTGTGATATGATAGGCCCTGCAGAGACTGGCCTCCAACCCTTCTACAGCCCCCTCTGGCTGTGCTTGCTACCCCCACCAAGTTGTCATTCCAATCCATCCACCCCTGCTTGCCACCCTCTCCTGGACCAGTCGGTGTCGGTCTTTGTCTTGGGCCCTATTGTGGTAAGTTGGTATGAAAGGTTACTGACAATTACCGTTTTTGTACTCAGGTTAATATATCTAATACTACTGCAGTGTAGTTGTCAAAACTTTGTGCTGGATCACGATGACAGAGAACTGGATGAAACTAATCTAGTGATAATTTTCCCAACTTCAAGGCTGCTGACAGCTGCTAAACCTTTGCAGTTAGATTACATTAGATGGAACTTTAATTTATTAGCTAAACAAGCCATATGCTGGATAGGATACCAGGCAGCCAGCCAACATTGCTCATCATGTTTGCCTGGGATATTTTCATCTGAAGAGCCGACCACTGTCACTGCTGTTAGACCAGACTGTCACATCGTGTCGTGACTCCATGATAGAGATGAGACGGAGGCTTGCTGCACTTACTCCACGTTGTTAAAATGAGTTATAATGAGTTGTTTATCCCAGTAACACATTTGGTTCTTTTGTTTGTTTTGGTCTTGTCCACACTTTCTTCCACTGGGGGTCGAAGGTCAGCAGCTTTGCCTCTGCTGTGTGCATGATGCCGGTTTGCAGATCATCATTAGCGTTAGGGTCCCCATGTATTTTACTTATACATTACTTATAATGTTGATATTTCATTTGAGAGTTACAGTGCTTTGACAAATACAGTCGACCATTTGAAGGTTTTCCTGTCAAGTAAAGTTACACGTTCTGATTCAGAGTGATGAATGGCGCTGTATACACAATAGAGCAAAAATAAAATCAGTGTATCTCTATTATTAAGTTGGAGGCACAATGTGATGTAATGCGCTCATTTTCAATGTGATAACAGATTCCACTATAATTCAACCTACTTTGTATTGCTTGAATTTAAAATATTTGAGGGCCCATTTTTTATTTTCCTGTGATCCAAGCTTAGGTCCTGACCCAGTCTTTGAAAAAAACACACAGATTTATGAAATAATGTCATTCTGTGGCTGTGAGCAAACAAATTGCGCCCCCTGCCTGCTATGTGGTGTGGCACATGTATCTGTCTACTATCTGCCTGTAATCTTTTTTAGTGTCTTGCTGCTCTGACTTCTTAAGGTGGACCTTGGATTTTATTTAGCCAGTCACCATTAGGCATCATCAGACATTGATGTTTTCCACTGAGTAGGTTGAAAACACATTCTAGTACATGCACATTTTGGAAACCAAATATTGCTTTACGTAAATTAAATAAAAAAAGCATGCTGCAAAAATAATTTTGGCCCCGAACTTTGACACTAATTAAATGGCAGCAAAATGAAACAATCTAATCTGTATAAATATATTATTACACATAAGCGATTAAGGGATTTCCCTCTCGGCTCTGCCTCTCCCTCTTCAACCAAGCTCACTGTAATGGTCATTGTGCAACGTCATTTGAATTCAGCCTGTCAACTGTCAACTGTGGCGGTGCATATCAATTCAAGCCAATCTCACAGGCATCTGAGGACATCGGTGGTCATGACTGAAATTCTCACTCCTAATTAAACTAAGGAACACTGGGTAGGAGCCACAAACCACAAAGTATTTACACCGCTCTGAACCAGAACGATGGTAATCAAAATCTCATTTTCAGCCAAAATGTATAAAAGTGTATAACTATAAGTAAGAATACTTTAAACATATTATTTACAGTATTTCCACTGAAAAATATCCAAGAACGACAACATGTTGTGAATCCCAGCTGAAAGCACACACTGTTCAAGCAAGCAGCGGTGCCATATTCAATAGATATCCTGAGAATGCAATCATCAAAGGTGCTTGAAGAAGCTTCTTTGAATTATAATCAGCAGGAGGCAATTAAAAAGCTCCTTGGTTCTCCTCCTCTTATTCTTTATAAAACCATGTTCTGCTAATGGCTTAGGATCATGGCTAAGCCTTACTGCAAATGACTCTTAATCCAGTGGGCCTGCGTTTGGTTACCTGAGGGAAATACTATCCAGGCTCTCCCCTACCCCCCTCTGCAAGCTTCCAGATTAGTCCAATATATATTAATCCCCCCATTTATCTTTGTCAACTATGGGCCAAAAATAATTTGAGAGTGAGTAAATAAAAGCGAGTGCAATAAGAGAGGCATGCCTCAGACAGAAGGCAGGTGCTTGCCACCTCATACAACTCGTCACCGGGATTGGATCTCTAATGAGCCTCTCTCTATGGTAAATATGGCACTGCTCATTTTGCTCATCAACATTTCATGGGGTAGGTGATTATCCTTTTCGAGCAAACAGGGGATGTTTCAGAGTTTCTAAAATGGAAAATAGTCATCAAAAACACATGGCTCCTCCGAGCCCTAGTGTTTGCTCATGAAATGAAAGGAATGGTGAATTTAGGAGGAAAGCAATATTTGGAATAAGACCCAGAGCTACTGTTGAATAAAGTAGAGGTAAGAATTGAATCATTCACTAAAGAATATAGAAATAACATCACACCTTTTTTATTAGCTAAGCCGTTATTTAGCCTAAATATTCTTCTCATGTGCTCTGGTTTGTATACGTTCCACGGCTGAACCCTGCAGGGCTCCTTGAATGTTTGACATTTACTGTAAGTTGGTAGACTAATAAATACAATAGTGGAGTATATCACGGTAGGAATGTGTATGATGTCCTGCCAAAACATCCAAATATGATTTCAGCATGATTTCAGGAGGTTATTAGCTTCAAGCATGTTTTTAACAGAAGCTGTAAACGTCAGATATAGGAGCTGCAGTCGTCGGCGCAGTTCTTCACAGGTGATATCTGGGGGACGACTCAGCAAAAAATGAAAGCGTTTCTGGGCGTACTCGTGAGATGCCCTCCTGGCCTGCTAGTGGAACTCATTACAAGTGGCATGACTTTCCCTCACACCCACTGAGACACTGGAGCAGCCCCACGGTTCCCTGACATGGTGCAGATACATCATCAAAGGGATACCTGCATAAAAGGCCTCATGAAGACCAAGTATGCTACTGCACTCTGCTTTCAATGTTTCATAGGTTTCATGTTTTGCCAGTGGTCTTTGCTGAAAAAAATGAAAAAAGACCTTTCTTGACCGATACAGTAGATTAGAAAACGAATGAAACGTGTGTACAAAATACTCTTTTTTCAGGATCTAAACTGGACATTGAAACTGTCTCTCCCAGGTTGCACGTGTGTGCGGTGGTGAAATCCCCCCAAAAATAAATAAAGTTGCTTTTTTGGAGGGGAATCACCAAAGCCACGTTTCTTTTTAAAAAATCCCTTTATTTATTTTCCAATCCAAGATTTATAAGCTGCCATCTGCCATAAGGGGCAATGTTCAGCTTGATTATTTACCCAAAGAAAATATGGCGGTGAAAAATTCATGTCTGCGTGTCAGTCTGACCCTCAGTCATCGTCTGGCTCTCCCACCTCCGGGATGAGAAAAGCCCCTCAGTGTTGTTGAGTGATGGGGGTTAGAGGGGAGGTGGGCCAGACGGCCATCTCTCTACAGCCTGTGACATCCTCTCCCACTCTCCATTACCCCTTTTCACCACGTCAGAAATGAGGACGGCCGCCGTCACCCGAGTACACCTTGTCTTTACACTTTACACTTTAAAGGTGCGTGATGGACCCTGGAAAAAGCTGAGAAGGACAATCATGCTTTATCACAGAAAGTCCTCACCACGGTTTACTGAGCTAAATGCTTCGTTGTTTTCCATTTTACAAAATAAGTTGTAGCTAAATATGATATATTCATTTTTCATTTTACTCATTTTCTTTTAAATACAAGCATCTATTTTTCATAAAGCTGCTTCTTGTAGTATATTCTGCTATGTACTGTGTTTTGTACTCTGATAATGATTGACTGTTTCACTACCTAACTTATTAAATCCACATTTGCCTCTGCAAAGTTCATCACTACATGACATGTTATTCCAATCTGCGGCAATGAGCATTCATCTCATGCAGTTTGTAAGAATTCAGGCTCCCTTTCTTGTGGCGCTTTGACGTTAATTGATAACCGAGGTGGTCTGGTCAGCGGATGAAATGGCTGTGTTTTTGCATCTGGCACAACAATAAACAGCCTCTGTGTTTATCCACATTTCTCTCCTCGGCAGAGATAGAGGGTATCATGTCATTCCAGTGGGGCCCTGGGACCTGCGACCAGCAATAACTGTCAAGTTCACGTGGGAGTAAAATATTCAGCGTGAGCGGTGAAAAGAAGCCCTGTGCATCTGACTGGGCCGGGGGGGTCGGCCTGCCAACAGATTAAGTGGTCACTAAAGCCCACATGACGTGTTCTGTGTATTTCATATGAAAGCACTATTTCCATAATCCTACATCTCTCTGTTAACCACTTGTCTAAATAGTCATAAATCACCACTGAATTCCTGCTTTTATTTGGAAGGCACTGGCTTCCAAAGCTGCTGCAGGAAACCTATAGCGAGACAGAAAACCTTCACTGAAATGATCTGCTTTCAAATCTAAAGGATTAGGATCCACTGGATTTAGCATCAAAGGTATCAGAGAGTAGCGTACAATAAAACGGTCAAGGGTAAGGGGTTGAAAGACTGACTCAATAACGCGATTGCATTGTTTATCATGATGTAATTGTCATGTTTACCAGAAACATGCACGCGCGCAGATACACAGACGCTGCAGAGCCTCTGCACTTTCAGATCCAGCCTTCGATTGCCTTTGGAAAGGAAAACCGCCTCCCAGAAAGGGAAGGCTGCCTGAGTGATCCGTTTTCCCCTCCCACAGCTGAGAGAGTTAATAGGTTACGTCCTCGTCCTCAGCTGGGATTGCCATTTCCTTTCCCTTTGACCTGTACATCAGATGGTTGACTCTTACAGGAATCAAGGTGAAGAAGAACAAACATGAATGCTGGAAACTGGGAGGTTGAGCCCTGCCTGAGGTCTGGGTCTGGGGCTGAGGGCTCTGGGACCGGGGCCGCCTGCTCTGGTCTGCCTGCCAGCCTACGAGGGAGGGTTGGAAAACTCATCATCAGGCCTTTGGGCCAGGGCCCCAGTTAAACATGGGTGGCCACCAACACAAAGTCTCCAAACAAATGGCTTTACATGATGTGATCACTATCTGTTGTGCTGCAAGGGAGATGGGGGGGGAGGGGCGGCGAGCATAAATGGCACTTTCCTGTTGAAAGAGAAAATCACGGGTGATGTAACAGCACTGTGTTTGAGGGTGGCCAGAGAAAACAGAGATGAACAGGACTGTGTTTGTCTGCTGCCCAACACAGCCCGGCCAGACTCACTGTATTTGGACATCAATAATAAAATTGTCTATGAGGTGAGAAACAAGGAGCAGCTTTGCGGGTTTCTTCATGCTGACTGAGTAAAGCGGGCAGTCAGTGTGGTGTGGGGAGGGGGAGAGATATTATGTCAAGCCAAAGTAATTGTAAAAGTATTATCAAACACATCCACTGTACAGTATGTCACTGTCATTTTGGAGCAAAACTGAACATTTAGGCATCTAATTTGTGCATTTGGAGCTTTTGTCATAGGAAAGACCCATGGCAGGAAAACACGGAGCAGCTTGAATACGACTGTAATAAATGTAATGTTTTGCTACAAGATTGACACAATTCCCCACCATAAGTGCAACAAATTTTAATTCATGAGATGTGCAGCTAGGGGTTGCCACATCTTCTGCCCAACATGCCCAATATTGTGTGGTGCAGCATATGCAACCACTATGTAACCAGTTCCATATGGCGCAGTAATGCAGAATACACCGAGGGACCACTAGAGGTCACAACAGCCACGCCACCATGGCCTGTAGTCAGTACTCCTTTTCAAGGTTACCCTGGATGATGCTTGCTTTATCCCCACACACTGCATGGATAGAATGGACTATAAAGGCTTTATTATAGGATAGAATTACATTTTTTGACTTGATTATTAAATATGAATGGAAGCTGTGCTGGGATGTGTATGTTTCTTTTTCTGGGAAGAATCACATCAGCACATCACCTGTACCACATGTTGCGTCCTCCCCTCCAGTAGACACCCTCCATAAAGGCTAGCCCCCCCACCCGTCTGATCTTCGTGGTTCACGTCCCGGACTGCTGGTCCTCAGGTCAGACCACGGGTCCCTCAGGAGGAAGGTCCTCACCTCTCTCCCTTTAAAATAACAGCAGCAGCTGGGTCTACCAAGACGTTTCCTCAAGATGGCTACCAGTGGTAACATAACATAAAGTTTGTATTGTGGACATTTCTGCTCTCTTGGTATTCAAAAGGCTAAAGGTACCAATTACAGTTTATGTGGTGAAAATAAAAGCTTAATGAGAGGATTTGACACTCTAGTCCAATTTATAGGCTGGAACCTGGAAACCAAAGGTGTTTTTAGGGATTTCTGAAAATCAGATTGGAAAATCAGAAAGTACAATTGGTCCCCCTCCCCCCTCTCTGTCTCTCTCTCTCTGTCTCTCTCTCTCTCTCTCTCTCCCACACACACACACACACACACATACGTAGACAAATATGCTCACCCTGCTCTCTCTTATTTTTGGAGGCACAGAGCGGTCCTTTGCCAAATACAGCTTTATGCTGCCTGGCCTCCAATCAAAATGGCTCTATAACAGTTCAGAAACCTCCAGGGCCCACAAAGACCAAAAAGAAACAGAGGAAAAAGTGCAATTGGCAGCCAACCGCACATATTCACTGAGCTCATCCCACCAGGCAGCAGTAAATCATTATGAAAGCAAAAGACAGTGCGGTGGATGCTATCATCTAAGACCAATAAAGCACCCATTTGTGTGAACCACCTCCTCACATATAACTGTCACTAACTATCATGTCTTTGGACGTTTCTCAGCGTGGCTTTCACAGGATCCTGAGGTTTCAGAGAGAGGACAGAGGTGCAGCGAGGTTGGAAAAGTTGCCCAATAAAAGGCGGAGAAATGCGGCCCCTTTGTCTCTTTAATCAGATTCACCCTTGTGGTGAAGAGCCGATTGACAGGGATTTGCCCGGGGGACGTTTGAGAGCGTGGAGGACCGGGCTGTTCCCACAGGAAGCAGGCAAGGAGATGATGAATTGGTTCTTAACGAATGGGGAGCTGTAATCCCGACGGTTGACACTGTATGGTAGTAATCAGCCTTACATGTTGTCAAAATGGAAATAGCCTGTTCCTGTTAGGAGCTCTTCAAAGACCGCCTCCAAGAGGCCAAATGGCTTGCTCTTTTCCATGCCCTTAGGGATGTTATTCCCCTATGAAAAGCCTGATGTCCAAACAGCCCAAATAAACGAAGGAAGGGCATGATTTAAGGGGTTTTGATACGTGGTACACAAAGGAGATTTGGTTGGCATTGGTTCAGTTCAAATCAGGTTTATATCATTTGCTTACTGTTTAGTGGTGAAGTTGATTTTTCCATGAATACGTCCAGAGAAAATATCAAGACTGCATCCCAGTTATTAGAAGTTGTTGTGTTCAGCAGTGTTGTGTTAAAGTGTTTAATCATTTCATCCTGCTAGCTAAAAAAAAGTCATGAACAAGGTTAGTAAAAGTTCTGCTCTTGGTAAGTAGGTTAGCATTAGCTGCACTGGGTATCAGCCAGACTGAGCGTGCAGCACCCTCCCATGATGCACTCTGCCTTACGGCTGGATATTTTGAGGGCTTCATCCTGTGACACGGGCGTCAGTAGGCACCTCATTCCCTCTGGGCCTCACTTCGCCTTTTCGGCTCCAGAGGGGCGTGAGCGGTTTGTCTCCTGATTGAAAGAGTCCCTGCCAAGTTCAGCCCAGCCAAGCGGCGTCGCCTACCGCAGTTGGCT
>CABFOQ010001182.1:24982-38170 GCA_900660455.1 Gephyroberyx darwinii | reverse complement strand
AATTAGCCTAATGGTTGTCAACAGACCCAATACCAAACACATATGCCTCTAGTAAATGGTGGGGGCATGCACTGGAGCTGAATGCCAACACAACCATTAGCGTTGGAGCCGGCCAATCTATGGCGATGACCTTGGCCAGGTGTCGGTGTCTACTCCCTCCCTGACTATACGAGATGATTCATTTGACTCTCTTCACTTTCACATGCAGCAGATTATAACAGATACGATATTGTCCACATAGCCATTGTGAGAATCCTAAAACCTGTTTTTATTGAGGCTATTTTTCTTCTTCTTTAAAACTCATTAACTCCAGTCAGTGACACTGACTTGGATCCGACAAGATAACTTATATAGTGACAGATCAGGATAATCAAGAGTTTCTGCCATTCGGATACTGTTGTTTGTTGCTATTCCTGTTGTATTTGAAGATGTTTTCTGTGTGAGAGATCTGAGGGCTGTGGTGCACAACAACTTGGCACCAGGAGGATTCTCCGCCTTTCTCTCACTCTTATTACCTGTGTATTGTCTTTTTTTCTCTGCCGCGCTACACCATCTGTCTGTCCTGTGCTTGTTAAATCACAGTTTGCCCACTCACGGTGCCCCCTGCCTCGACTTCACCCATGGCACTATCCATTTACTCCTCAAAACCCCAGAATAATGTGCAAGACTGAGTCAATTCTCCCTGGGTTGTTGGATCATTGTCAAATAATACTGGAACAACAGCTTGATTTGCTCTGTGCATGGATCTCAATAGTCTACACCCTCTTGGCACGGTCTAAGGAAAACAGCATAGCCAGAGACAGACATGGAGAAAATATCCTATCAGGCTACAGGATATTAGCTGCAAGGCACCAATTAATACTGCCAATGATGTAACATCCTGTGCCAGTATGAGCAAGTGCCACAATTTTATTATTTCACATCATCCAATACTTTTATCTGCTGATAACATACTGTGTGGGTTGTGTGATCTCAAACTTAAGATTTTGTTGTGGTGGCAGTGGCAGTGACTAAGTGACTAAGAGTGTGTGAGGGAGAGAGGGAATGAGGAAAAATGCTCTGTACCGGCTTGTTCTCATGATTGAAAAATAAACAGAGTTTTCTAATCTATGTAGAGGATTATGTTAGAATCCAAAGAAACTGGAGACCCCAGCCACTACTCCCCCTAGTGTAGTGACACGAAAGAACGTATTGTTAAACTAATACAGCATTTGATTTGCCAGTCAACCATGATACCCTTTAAATCCAGTGTTTTGTCCTTTTTTACTTGGTTAACAGTAACTTGTTATCATTGCACTCACTGTGGCAAGACAAGAATGATACTTAGAGCTTCAGGGTAATATAACATAAATTATGGACTTGATTGGCAAATACAAGGCTTCACGGTTAAGGTTTGGGATATAGATATTAGGGTTTACTGCTTAATAAATTGTTCAGACTCCTCAAATATTTTACTGTATTTTACTATTTTGCTAGAATTTCCACCATGAATTCAGGCTGTGTGTACACCACCATATTCTTTTCTCTCCGTTTCATTTTACAACAGCCTCTTTGCTCCTCTCCCTTCACAATATTATCTCCAGGCTTGAATAGGAAAAACATAAACAACAGCAGTTTCATTTAATCCAAGCTGATTTGGCCATAGATGAGAGGGAGGAAGAATGTCAGGTGTGGGTGGAGGGCATCTTGGCATGCTGGTATGACCCTGGAACTTGGTGAACCAATGGATGAGAATCGCCAAATGGCAGACTGGTCGGGAGAGCCAGGAAATGGTTGTTAAGATTGTTAATAAAAGAAGAGATTAATTGTAATTTGATTAATTGTACATTAAATATATTTGTGTCTAGCTACAGAAACAGAGGCAGAGATGAGTACGTGTACCTACTGTCTGGTTTCCAACTTGTAGTAGCTACTGTCTCCCAAAAGAGTATTTTCCAAAAAAGAAGGAAATACTAGGCATCACATCCGTCTTTGCCACCCTCAGTCCAGCATGTAATCCTCCCTTAATGTTCATGGATGAGACTTTGGTAACGTATCAATTTACAGGCTGCTAATTTACCGTCGTTATAGCTCATTAACCTTAAATGTATCACTAACCTCACATTAAGAACACAGTAATGTGACATAAAGCTAAGGAACCAGATGTTATACTAAATAACTTGATTGCTTACTTGTAATTACTGATTTGTTTACTTGTAAAGAAACTTAAATGAGACAATAACGAGTATATACTTTGAGTCATAATCTCACATTACACAATAAGTCTGTACCGGTTTGTTATTCTGAAATAGTGAAAGGAGACATAAAGCATCAATCACATCATTATTGGTATATTTGCCCATAAAGAAACAGTAAGATGATACAAAGTATTGAATAATTTAGGTTAAATTAATGATAATTTAGTAACATTTCTAGATAAATTAACTGGAGATTAAGGATAATTAATTAATAATGATAATGATAATGAACAATTTTGAAGTGTCTTTACAGTGGAATTAGCTGCTTATGAAAGTGTAATTCATATGATCGCTAGGCTGACTTTTCACAAACTATTCAATCCACTTGTTAATTTCTCATTCAGTCTGCATGAAAGATGGGGAGAATAAGATTCGTTGGATGGGGAGATGAGCAAAGCACAGTGCCACGTGGCAATGCCAGTGCCACAATAAACAATTGTGATGATCATTTCTGTTTCTTTACACAAGACCTCATTAACTTTCCTTTCTTATCTAAATCAAAGTAACAACACAGGAGACATGAACTATGGAGCATTGCATGTATTACCAGCACGTCAGTTTGACAACATCTGTGCTTTACCTCGTCTTACATTGTCATATTTTCCCTTTAACAAGATTTAGCTACTGTATCCATGAATTTTAAATTGAATTTCAGTACCATAAATTAAATGTAATTTTGGCTTCAGATGCAATATATTCAGCTCATACATGTTTTTTTAATATGAACGCGATATGAATGCATATGAAGTCAATGCTCTTTTTAACGAGATTCAATTAATTCAGCTAAATGCACCTTTAAACATGAAGCAATGAATTTAGCTAGCTGCTGAACTACAGAATACACCAATGAAAGACAGAAACATTTCAAAATACTCTCACATTACCCTGATTGATTTGTGAACAGTGCATGATTTCAACACAGAGAAGCTGGATCTAAAACATTCCCATTCTCAGAAGCTAGCTTAACATTGGGCTGCACAGGCATGCTAAACTGATCACGGTACAAAAGTGGACAAAAGAAAGATAAAAAATAACCTTTTTGCTAACAAAAGAGTACAATAGTAGCAAGGATTGATGTGAATTAATCAAATAAATTCATGTTTTCTGATAATTTTCTTATAAATTTTAACCAAAGAGAGCCAGTTCATGCGGCAGTCTTATTCTCGTTGTTCCCTATGGTTGGAAAAAGTTGCTAAATCTATCGCTACATTTAGCAACAAAGTCGCTAAATTGGCAACCGTGGAGCACTAGCGCTCTCCACTGAGCATCATATGGAATGATGCGCTGCAGATGAACCCTTTAGTAACTGAGCACTTTGCGTGGGTTAAGATACAGCTCCCTCAAAATGTCACCATCAGGTTCCCATCAGGGCTGTTTGTGCTGTAGGAACGGGAACAATGTGGTGAGATATGATCTAGGCTTTTGAAAATACTAGCCCTTTAAAGCAGGGTGAGACATCTGAACTTAATATAATTACATTAAACAGATTTTGAAGGGGATTTTGAAGGGAGATTTTAAGGGAAACCAAAATCTGTTTCAATACACACATTTTTCACCTCAGCTATGTAGAACAACATATTTTATCGTAATTCAGTTAAATTATATTTACAGGTCTATTCCAAAATGACCCTTCATTTCTAAAACCCTAGAGGAGGTTGTATCAAGTCAAAAAAACAAAACAGCCAGTGCACAGCCAGCCAAATTCGACCTGCCCTTGGTCCGCCAAATCATCACATTAAGTTTGCCTCCAAGAATTTAGGAGTCCTATTTGACCCGGTCTTCATTTTGAAAAACCTTGTGTTTTCCATCCCAGGAACATTGCCAAAATTAGATGTGTCCTGAATTTCAGAGATACAGGGAGGATTATACATGCTTTTATTTCATCCCACCTTGACTCCTGCAGTGCCCTGTTCACCTACCTGAAAGTAAAAGAGATAAAACGCCTCCAATGTGTTCAAATTCTACAGCAAGGTTTTTAACCAAAACTAGGACACAGGATCATATCCTCCTCATTTTAATGTCTCTTCACTGGTTGCCTGTCCATTTTAGAATTTATTTCAATATTTTATTGATTACTTTTAAAGCTTTACATGGCCTGGCCCCTATCTTTCTGGACTTTTGATTCTTTATGAGCCTGCACACAGCCTGAGATCCTCCAGCAGGGTCTGACAGAACCTGCATCCAGGCTAAAGACTAAAGTTGACCAGGCTTTTGCCATCAGGGCTCCAACACTTTGGAATGACTTACCTGAGGAACATTTCAAAATAACAAATTGGTACCAATGGAAATATTTCACATATTCGATCACTGTTTCTAGGTCAAACTCCCTTTGGGCCAGGATAGAAACAACTGATTTTGAAAATATAGAGGCTTGTAATTTGAAATCAGTATCAGTGGCTTACATCTATAGAAGTCTGACAGAAAATATTATAGTGACTACCTACCTGTCATAGTTACTGATACTCTATATAACTTTACTCTTTACTTAATAATTTTACTCTACATAGCTGTGAAAAAGTGAAAAATGTGTGTTGACATGTTTGATATGTTTTATGGGGTTAAAAACTGATTTAGGTTTCCCCATTTTCCTTTAACTTGCGAATAAGAAGCAAATTGGCAAACAACTTCAGCCTCAAGATTCTTTTCTCATGATAACAAGAAAAAATCTCAGTACTAAGAGATAATCTTCTCATGATAATCAGGACAGATACCATAATAACAATTAAGATCTTGTTATTACGAGAAAATCTGGAACCAGAACTGCAAATCTAAACAGACAGGAGTTGATTTGGATCTGATGACATTCACAGTCTTTCGCTAACCTATTTGTCATTTCCCTCACTCACCAACTCCATCTTTCCTTTCCCCATCTCTCAGCCTTTCCCTCATTTACCAAAAAAAGGATGGTGTGTTAGTTAATTCTGAGTGTGTAGTAGGCCATGTACAATTTAGGTTGAAGACAGAATAATAATGGGTGCAAGGGATAATGGGATACAGTTTTGAATTTGCACTCATTACATGAAAGGGACTTTTAAGAGATGAATGAGATACCTGTTTCTGTTTTAATATAGCTGGTGTGTGTGTGTGTGTGTGTGTGTGTGTGTCCGTTGATAGACAGTCGCCCTCCAATGTTTTCAATGTCTGTCACTGAAATCACTGTATTTCATACATCATATTTATAGTTATTTTAATGTGGAAAAATATGGCATATGGCAGCTTTAATGTTACAGTTAGTTAACTTAACTTAATGTTACGTCCACATGGCACAGATTTGATGCAGATACAATACTTAAAGAGATTCTACAAAATGTTTCTCTGTGATGGATGTAATTTAAAATGTAGCAAAGTATATTTCTTCAGTCAAAACATACCTAAGTAAAAGTAAATTGAATGAATGAATGAATGAATGAATGAATGAATGAATGAAAAATCCACTCAATTGTAGCAGTAGAAGTAAATGCAATTTGTTTCTTCTACCCTTGCATATTGGAACATAATGGAAACCAGATCTTAGGGCTATTAGGGCTATTGTAGCAGTGGTTTTAAGTCAGATTTTCAATATATTTATTTAAAATATACACACTATTTTAAAAAAAAATACACATAGCCAGTTTAAAGACATTGGCTATACATAATGGATGCAAAGAAACCAGAGTATACATGAAATCTCCCATTTGTTTTTGGCTTGCTGCTGTTTCATCTCCAGCAAAACCATGTTTAGTGACCTGGCAACATGTCATGTTGTGTCAAGTCCTCAGTCCTAAGAAGACTCGCTGAATAGAAAGGTCAGGAAAGCATGCTCATAAAGGGATGTGGACAGCTTTTAGCCTGTGGCTTTGCTTTAATCAAAGCCAAATGCAGTTGCAGTCAGAAAACACTTCTGATTTACTCAAGCAACAGTGAACACTGGCTCTGAGTAAGATTTGTGGCGTCGAGGGCATTGACTAAGAAATCGCAATATTTCCTCCAGAGGTATGAGGTGTGTGCGAATGTGTGTGTACACAGGTTGTCCTTGTGGCGAGTCCATGCCCTGGGCTGTTTTTTCATGACTTTGTCAGAAACATGTGGCATGAAGCAATACACCTGCAAGTCATGGTGGTAAGTCATTGGTGATGTGCACTTCACAGTCCTTGGGCCAGTACATGGTTAACTAGATTCATTTCTTATCTTGCAGAGAACAGATTCACAACAAAAAATAACCAACATTAATTTTAAAGATGCATTTCAAATTGTGTTGACTCTCACATCTATCAATATTATTGCAATAAAACATTTTGTGTAAGTATTTTTTGCACAATTACTTAAATGAGTGCCATTTATTTCTGACTATGAATAAAACTGTATTCACTCACCATCACTGCAAGTATGGCGACAAATACATTCAGTGAGATTATATATCTTGGAGACCATTGTGGCGTGTGAGAAGTGAGCACCCCATTTGTGAAAGCTCTTCCATCTTGATGAGACACAGCCCACACAGCTCCAAATTGCTGATGAGCTCATTTCTATTTGAGGGGCTACCCCCTATGTATGTTGTACACATGGGACAGACAGAGAATGTAGAGCAGATTTCAGCTAATACTTTTGTAGCAAGCCTTCCTGCTCTGTAATTAAACAATTAACAAGTTACATGCCACACCAACACCATGCCTGATTCAATTTGCAATCAGAAATGCTCGTCTGCAAAGTTTTAATTGTGCCCGTGGCAATAACTTACTGTTTGTAATCACATTCTCTCTCTCCCTATATTGCACCATGGTACGTTTGGGAAAAAAAACTAACTGGCGCAAGCTAATTCGGCAAACCTCCATGTTGGAGGTGAGCACAATGCACATTACCAGCAGTGCTTAGGGTTCTGCTGAGCAACAGAATGAGAGTTAATATGCTTCCCAATCATTTACACTTGGTGCATTTATAGCATCCAGTGAGAGGTGGGGGACGTTCACTCAACCTGCCCCCCTTACCATTGCTCAACAGTAAGGTCAAGGCTACAGAATGCGGACACATGCAAAGGAAAAACTCCTTACCTATCCATCAAGACGAGGTATTAATGCTTGCCTTTGAGTACAGTAACGGAGACAACATCACTGGTTTTGACTGGGGACACCACCAACACATGCTCTTCTTACATTGTGCAGGCAAGCCCCTGTGTCAGAGCCATTCAGTGTTCAGGAGGTAGATATGGTAGATGTACTGGATGAATCACAAGGCTGTCATCTGTCCGTTTCATATTCTGACTGTGGGAATGCAAATTATAGGTGACTTAATGTTCCTTTTTCTTTGGTTTTCTGGTGCACTGCCAGGCAATAGACCGAGCTAGAAAGCTGAAATATGGCCTGTCATATGCAAGCCACTGCTAATTGTTCAGTTGATATGCCTCCATTTTCTTCTGCAGACCACAGCCACCCACTGCTTTTAAAGTTACATGGTTGGCGCTATGGGCTACATTAACAATGGACTTCAAGCAATTACGAGCTTCATGCATTTTAATATGATAGGCAGAGGCGATACTGGGATTAGCACTGCACACTTGATGTTACATACATAGACCCTAACCGCAAAACACAAACAATCTAGGGCAGCTATTCCAAATCCAATTGTTGTGAACATGGAGCCAGCTAGTTTCAGGCAGTGGGGTGAGTTTGGCCCACACATACCAATTAGGCCTGTTTCCAAAGCAATACTGCACAATGCTGCCCAGAGGACTGCAGCAGAACAAGACTTTGATTTCCCTCAATGTGATAGTAATTTCATATTCCTCTGAAAAGCAACATGGCTACCGAGGGTAGAGTCTCGAGTTGATCTATGAAGAACAATTCACAACAAGTTGCTTGTTTGTTCATGCACATACAATCTCTCAAACAGCTACACAAATACACACAGCTAGTGTAGTGTATCTGTTATTGGAACACACACACATAGGCACACACAACAGCTTGTGATATATCCTCTGACTGTCCAAGGAGACCTCTTTTATTGTACCCGTAGAATAGATCCCTTGGTGCAGTTGCGTTAACCATCTGTATTTGATCAGTTATCATCTCCTGCTTCCCCCAGACGTCTGAGAGTAATCCTGGCATCTGGGATCAAGGATCAAGGCCACAACTGAAAGTGCAGCCTGTGGCCTTCACACCGCTAAACGCTGTTGAGCCCCAGTCCCACCACAGAACAACAGACAGGGTGTAAAATAGAGAGGGAGGAGGCACGTAATGAGAGCCAGGAGAATTGCCACACTATTTATAGGGAGCACAGGATTGATGAGCACAGATCTCATTCCAGTGCCATGTCGTTGTGTCACCTTCTGGTACTAGGAATTTACCTGAGAGAACGTAAGATGTGTTTTCACGATACTGCTTTAAAACCTGCATGTCCTTCTAATTCTATTCAGTTCTCACTTGCTTCCCTCCATGATATACAATCATACTTCTGGCACTGGGAGTAGCAGTAGCGAGACAGTCTATTCAGCTGGGTGATACTAACGTCTGTGTGAGACGTTGTGGGAGAGCCTATTGTTGGAATAAATCTTCACCCTCTCATTTGAATCACTGGGAATGCTTGATCATTTTTCACAGGGGAGGAGAGAAACCAAAGTACCCCAAAGAGAGTGCAGAGGTGTTACTGCATGGGGGCGGCCATATTAGCAGAGATATTCTTCAGGATTATGTGCCCCTTCAACCCAGGCCAAGAATTTGTCAGCAGAAGTGCAGCTATGGCTCCATCAATAATCCATGGCATTGTGTATTTCCCAACTGATGCCATTATACGGCTGGGGGATGACAGCACTCACCAACTCCATCATCTTATCCACGGGGACCAGGATCTCATAAAGCGCTCTCAACATAGACGTCTCATATAACGGGTAATAACTCCAGCCAGTTAATACAGGGGAATTATCAGGGAGAGAAGCGATGAACCCAGCAAAAACTGGGGCGTCCACAGCAGTATTATGGTCATGGAGAGGAAAGAGCAGGGGCGGGTGTCGGAAGAGGAGGAGGGAGAAAGAGTGAAGTGGGAAATAGCAAGGGGCAATGAGAGAGCATGTGAGATAGCAGGGGGAAGAGATTGTGGAAGAAAAAGAGGGAGGGGGAGAGAGAGAGATGGGAGGAAATACAGAGCAGGAAGGAGTAAGGTTGTGGTGCAGGAAAGAGCTGGAAAAGAGAAAAGACAAAGCGGAGAGAAGACGAGGGAGTAAGGAGAAGAAAGAGAGAGAAATGACACATCGAGAGTTAATGATGGAACAAAATGCAGTGTGAGAGTGGGCTATGAGAGCAGAGCTTCAGGAAAGTGTTTGTGTCAAGATCTTCTTTTGAAATCTCACCGTGGAAAATCTCGATATGGTTCAGGGCCCCTTGCATTAGACTATGCAGTGAAATGGAAGGAATCTATGAAAAGGACTCAATAACGGTGAGATTGAGCCAGTAATCTCCCTAATCCAAATCAAAGCTGTCTGTAACACTTTTTATTAGATGGCTTTCAGTATCATTTAGAGAGAGACATGGTGCATGGCTACATTAAGAGATGGACTTTCCCCTAATATCAATCGTAATATGTGATGTCGCACTCATGTTTTTACAATATATTTTGCCTGTTGATGCCCCACCTGTAGTGAACTCTTACCCAACTACCTGGACAGTTGTGCTGCACCATGTCACCTTTCTGTGTCACCCCCTATACCCATAATAAGCATCTGGATTCAGCCCTAAAGCAGGCCTTTTAGTGTTAAATGAGGGTGGGTGCCAGAGCCATAAGCAGGGAGAGCGACAGGAGGGAGAAAGTAAATATATAATAACACCACCCACCTAGCAAAGATATTCAGTGTGTGCATTTCAGAGGACAATAAAGAGGGCCATCTGTTCCTGCCATTCGTGCTTTATTGTTTTCCTCAGTGGGCCACTCACTTTGGAACACCACATCAAGCCCTACCCGCCCTGCCTTCACCTCACATTCTCCATCCGCCAGCCCCACACACATGCACACTCAAGACGTGCACACGCACAGACACACATACACACACACGCACACACAGACACACACATATTACTCTCAACCTTAGCCTAGTAGAGAGCTGTAAGACAAGGAAGGGCAAAAAATGGCTTTGGTATTTTGGATCTTGGGTACACTCAGTAGAGGATGTATGGCAAAGCTAAATAGCTGAAGGGGCTTTGAATAAATTCTCAGTCCTTGTCCCCCATGTTGGTGCCAACAACAGTATGGCAAACAGTGCCAAATGTTTCTCTCATTGCACCAGCTGCAGCACGAGAAGAGAAGAGAAGAGAAGAGAAGAGAAGAGAAGAGAAGAGAAGAGAAGAGAGGAGAAGAGAAGAGGGACAAACATGGGAACAAACCCTGCTTGTCTGCTTCTTCTGGCATGAGGGGGGGGCGGGTTACCAGGGAGCAAGTCTATGATGTTGGCCCAGGAATCGAATGACTCCTGGGGGAGGTGTCTGCCAAGCCCTCCTTGTAGCGCTGGATGAGCCTGGCAGCTGGAAGGAGTATGACTCAGGGACTGTGGTGACAGACACTGAGGTGGTGCTGCACAGGGGCTAATCGGAGGAAAAACACGAGGTGGAAGCCATTTTATGCCTGGTCATGAAGAATGGGTTCTAGGCAAACAAAATATGTCTCCTTGGTTTCAAACATCATGGTTGCCCTACATTGCCACCTATGATAGCTTCCTTTTTTTTGATTTTGGCAACACCCTTGGTGACATTTGGTCATTCTTGTGGTGTTTTTGCACTGCACTTCCCAGAGATCACCTCACAATCAACCAGGTTCACCAGTACTGTGATGACTTTTAACTTGACTTCTCTTTTTTTCTGTTTAATGAAGTTTGAGTTTCTGTATGTGCCTTAACTATAAAACAACACCCCATCACAGACACCACAAGAAAGACAACATTCAGAAGCAATATTTTCTCACCAGAGATCTGCCTGAAGATTTGCAGGTGCTTTTCCATCACAGTCAGCAAGGTTAAACTCCAGAGAAATTAAACAAATTGCTCCTCTAATGCAGACTAAAACAAATGGAGAACTTTAGTGCACATGTGGAACCCTCTTGGGTTCTAATTATGTAAAACTATAGACATCAGAAGGCACTGTATTCTTTAATGAGCACTTGAGAGAACAAAGGGAATTTAAGTGCATGTTAATAAGGGAGGCGAGACAACAGGAGGAGGCAAAATGCCACAGAAAGAATCACTACATATTAAATGCGGGCATTTGCCATCCCCACACCAGCCACCACACAGAAGCAGTTTCCAGCACTTCCACTGTCTACCACATAATAATTTGGAGATGTCTTTTTTTTTTTTACTGTGGTTTGTGGCAGTTCGTATGTGCACATGACTAACATGCTAAGAGGTTCTCCATGGAAACCACATACAAACAAATTAAGACGAATGGAATGACAGGGGATTGAGATTTCTCTATTAGTGCAGAAGTGGATGAGCCGGTGGGAGATGTCTCTCTCCACAACCTCCAGCCAGTAGATTCACTCCCTCCCCTTGACCAGTGTGGTCCCTGTACATAGGAAATTACAGGTTAACCTCCCTTGTCAGAGCCTGGGGCTGCCAACAGACTCCACAGCACCCATGGTAGCATTTGGATTTATTCACTCACAAACAAGGCATGATGTGTTCAGGAAGCTGTGTTCCACTTCACTGGTTGGTAGGCTGGCCAATTAGCATTGACAAAGACTCCCATGTGTGTAGATGGGCTGCACATTTCTGTTCAGGAGCCAAAATGGATTGCACTGTGGGGGGTCCTTTAATCCCCACTGTTTCAGTGAATAATGTTTCAAATCAAGAAACTGTGGTGCAGGATAGGCACCTTTGTAGCCATATGCCTGCAGCTTTTGTGCTACCATTGCATGACTGTTGACTTGCTTAGTATGTGTGCATGCAGGTATGTCTGTGAGTGCATGCATGTGTGTATACATTTGCATGACTTTTTGAGAGTGAATTTATGCACTCATAGTCTCACTCCATACATATTCACATATGTATGAGCCTCTCTCATAAGTGCTTTGAGTAATTGGAGTGAGTGGAGCTGTACAATAGTGAAGTGATTCAGGGTCTGTGATCCAAAGTTGTGCTCTCTGTGGTGCTGCAGTTCAATCAGAATGAAAGCCTTTGTTTGGCATGAATAGCTGCAGATCAGTACTGTACCTTTGCCACGTACTTTACAGAAGCTTGAGTAAAACTATGGTACTGCCAGAACAAGGTTACCACAAAGTTTCAGAAAGACACTCAACCACTTTAACTCAGACAAACCTCAAAAGGCAAAATCAAAAGGCGTGTTCATTTCCCAATAAGTCTGCCACTGCATCATATGTTGCATGGATCAATGCTGAGCTGTGGTATACTAATATATGGATTATTATTGAGTCCAGCATCATCTTTCAACAGTATTTCAGGGGTGTCTGTCAGTGGAATTAAATTTCTTGTGAATTATCAATATGTTTGCTCTTCCATAGTCATGCTTGCACAGAGAGTTGTGGCTGTATGAGCAATACATTTAGCTGGCAGCACTTAAACAATTTTTCCTCATGTACTCAAATTTCACATTGTTTACTCTCGTCATACTCAAACACATGCTGTCACTGTGAAAATCTCTGGCCCTCCCTAAATCATTAATCAAAATGATATGAGCTGGGGTTGTTTTTTTTACCCCTCTTCCAGCAGCTCTCTTCTCACAGAATAATTATTGGATGGCATAAAAGGTATGAACACATTTCATCCAATTCTATTCAAATTTCTCAGCACCCTCTTTGATTTCCATAGTCCAAAGTAAGGTAAGCCCCAGGGCGGTGACGAACTGTCATCTCTTCCCTGGGGGCAGGAACTGCTCTCTTCAGCTCCCTAATGATGCACCTGTCTTTTGAATGGAGAAGCCCATGCCATAGCCTATCACTTAGCGAGCTTAACTAAGAGAGGGGCGGGTGGCAGGAGGAT
>CABFOQ010001182.1:13214-24584 GCA_900660455.1 Gephyroberyx darwinii | reverse complement strand
TTTTACCACATTTACTGTATTAATCTCATTTTCTTGATTAGCATGTGTTATGTAGCAGTTGGCATACAGAGATCATATAGAAATTAGATTAATTGGAGACATTGCTGCAATGAAATACATATTGCATAACTGACAGGCAGCAATGCAGCTGTTGTTGTCCTAGTGTCACTCTGTAAATATGAACATTCTCAATCTGGAGGACTCGGGATAATCACTGTTTATCCATTATATCCCCCTCCCTCCTGCTGAATGGCAGTACACACACACACACACAGTTGGATTTCCCTCAATCATTCAGTAATTGATGCTGTGGCATTTCGTATCATATTACCCAAAACAGCCTTGGTTAGCCCCCCCCCCACCCCGTCTAGATTCTCCCTCTTTTTTCCAAATATCCCAAGGCTTCTTTCCCTACAATTTTCAGTTTAGATTGATTTAAGCTCTCCTGGAAGCCAATTTGATCTGTTTGAATGTTCTTATAATCTCCTGATTTGATTCACCAGGGCACTGTTGAACAGAAACAGCCTATACAGCAGAGGAGTAAAGAATAGCATCACACACATTGTGAAGCAAAGGAAGTGCAATCGCTGTAGAACAGCAGCCTGGGGGTGCTGGGAGTGGTCACAAGGACTTCCTTTCTCCCCATGTCCTTTTTACATTATTAAATTACATACATGCTGGAACACCTGAGACAGCCATTGAAGGAGGAAGTGGGGTGTAGGAGTGTGTGTGTGTGTGGGGGGGGTACAGTACCGCCCTAAAAATCTTAGTAGTGTGAAATGTATCTGAATATAACATGATTCTTCTGTAGTCTTTGGTACGGATTAAACACACAGCCCACACTATCATGGATCAAGTGTTCTTTTCATTCCTTTCCACCCAACCCTCACTGAACAGCTTTTTCGGTTCTGCGTCTAAGGGGTTCAGCAGAGAACAGGCACAGCTTTTGATGTAGGACATGTTTTAAGGTTCATGTGTGGTGCGTTATCATCCTTCATGCCTCTGTTCTACAGGACACAGGGCTTAAAGAAGGGTGGAAATGACTAAAGGGAGGCTGCCTTTACATTCCCTTAGGCATGGGAATGAATGTGAGAAATATGCTACTGGAGAGGTTTTTGTCTGTGCATAGTCATGTGCATGTGTGTGTAAGTGTGTGCTGTGCATATGCATATCCGTGTGCTCATGCATTGTTTGACAGCTATAGATTGTGAGGCTTTTTGCTGTATCAGTGTAGAAGCCAAGACTCAGACTAAGCAGCAGGCTGTATCCTGCTCATGCACATTCAGATAAAAGACAGGAAAGGTAGAACCACTTCCCTTAAACCTCTTTGAAGTAAAGTCAGAAGCAAAAATGATATGTGCAGAGATGGGAAGGAGGGAAGAAAAAAGTGTTGAGGCACTGGTATCACCGGGTGAACCTGTGGGAGATAGAAATCAAGAAGTATAGAAAGTGAAAGTAAGGAGAGAGAGAGAGAGACAGAGTGACAGAGAGAGTGTGTTGGGATGGGAATGCACTCTGGGAGTAGAAAAAGCGCACCATCTTTGCGCTCCAAAACTTTGCAATATGAAAGGCAGGAGTAGGAAGGCAGGACACAAAAGAATATTCACAGTGCCTAGAAAAAAAGAAAACATGTTTCTTCTGCTTCTTCTCCTCTCTGCCTGAGTACAGTCTCTCCACGTTGATCATGGTTTACCGTCTGAAGATGCATTGGCAGTTGTTGACAGAGTTTGTGATGGTAGTCACAAGTTATTCCATAGAGAGAGAGGAGGAGGGGCAGTGAGGGGGAGTCAACTCCCCTCTCTTGTTTTCTTGCTGACTCTCTTAACTGTGTTTACTCTTTCAACACTGACATCCAAAGGTATGTGGTGCTGATAAAACTTTCCTGCCAGCTGACATATAACATTGTTTTAGGTGCTTTAACTTATTTTTTCTCTAACAATACCTATTGTTCCTAAGAATGAGCTACTAATTTCTATGTGTTTGATTTTTAGGTTTAGTGCATTGTAATGCAATTCAGTCTAGTGGTTTTTAATTGGTGGATCACTTAGTGAAATAAGTGATTATTTTAAACACCCCTCTTTGTAAGACCTGAAGCTAGTGTATCAATCGCTGAGCTACTTGAGAAATCAATTAGGTCCATTTGTATCTCAGCAAAGTGAGAATAGAAGAAAAGGAAATAAAACACAGCATATCATCCAGTTCCTGTAAAGATCTGCAAAGCCATCAGCTAACATGATAAAAAAAAGCCTCATCTTACAGTGGCATGGACAGAAACATAACACTTAAACATTCATGCTAATAATCTCTGAGTTTTTGGTAGAATTTATTGGATCCTACTGTACAAGGCCCTATTCCCCTGGGTAGGCAAGCACTGCATGCGTTCATGGCAATGCTGGAGAGCCTGTGATCAAGTTTCATCCGAAGCCTCTGAGCCAGGATCGCTGGGAAACTTCAAGTAGACCCGCAAGAGCAGAAAGAGAGGAGATAAAAGGAGAGAAAAAACAACTGATTTCCATCAAAACAGATTGTCAAACCAGATGGAGACTATTCCAGAACTGGGGCAGAGTGGATGAGGAGACACTTTGATGGGCAAATCTCAACACAAACCAGACACTAGCACCAGAGCAAAATGGATTTTCTAAGCATTTTGCTGCTCCTCTGTCATGTAATTGTAAATGGTTTTAAATAATTCTGAATTAAGTTTTATTCACTACACTAAATATTAAAGTATTCAAAATGCTAGAATTCAGCATGGAATTGTACAGTTTACATTAGAGATTATACGCGTATTTGTGCTTTGTTGGGAGGATTCTGCCCCCCAGAGTTGCAATCCTGATGGCTTTAAGATGCTTCTGACCATTCACCCCTTAGTATGATCTTACCATTAATGAGTCTGTGTTGTGTGTATGTGTGTGTGCATGTACTGTGTGTGCGCGTGCGTGTGCGCGTGCGTGCATGTGTGTGGTTTTATGTGTATTTCATTAATTCCTGCTACGGACCATTACTGCTCCTGGTCTGATTCTGCATGCTCTGACCATTATCACGGTGCCTCTGGCAACACCTGCGCAAAGCTCATCAGCATGCCAGCATTGATCCCACACAAGGTCCTCCCCAAAGTGGACTGGCTCTAACGCATCCTTTAAACATGTTGCCTGAGCCAACGCACACTCAAGCCTCCAACAAGAGGCTCTTCTGTTAGCAATAGAGCACACAAAGTAACCATATAACATATTGTGTATGAGATAACTAATCAAACAAAAAATCGTCATGAAATCTATCTAAAAAACGAAAAATTATCATTTGACTGGATTTTTTTTACTGGTACTTTAAAGGAAAATGTTTACTCATTAGGTTACTACATGTTTGAAAGGAAAATTTAGATTGTGACTTTATAAACGCTAACAGTTTTACACATTTTGCAATAAGGTTTGGCACTGGTTGTAGATGATGATGATACCACTATTCAAATTACTGTCTATACATTTACCTTTTTCATTTTTTATTTTACAGTAACTATATATTTTGGATTTCGGAGGCAAAATAACCAAAAGTAAATGAAGGTAAGATCATGTTATTGAGCTTGAGTGTTCCACTGAACAGCATTACTGAATACAGTTTTAAACAGGTGTTACATTTTCAAAATGACCTCCCCATCTCTGCTTATTCCTCGAGGATGATGCCTTGTCAGGTAGGGAGAAATGAAGGTGATTATTGACAGAGAGATGAATTTCTCTTCTCACTGTGGCAGATTGATCGCAGATCAGCCTCAACTCTCTAGCCTACCGCAGAGTTCTCTCTCTTTTTTCGCCCTTAAACATGCCTGTAGCATTCCTCAAGGACCCCCGTGATGCCTGAGGCTGTGGAGAAACTCTGGTGAATGCAGGCTTAATTCAATCTTTCCACCAAGCCTCCTCACCCATATGTTTATGATATGATGAGCCTGACATGCTCAGCTTTTATTTCCTCATCCGTAGAGCGCTGATCTAACCTGCAGCAACCTACAATTTATCCATAATGGAATTTTAGTATAGGCAAGGAGTAACGTCATGAATTCCATGTCCCATGAAAAGATATGTCGCTTACCCTCTTCAAATATATAGTTTGCCTGTAAAAGAAATATCAGACTGGTACATAAAGGGCCCCCTTAAATCTTTACCATTCTCCTGCCACTTAGGACAGCTCTGAGTATCCAGTACTGTACTGCGGTGGTGGAACTATGGGTCAGGACTTAAATGTGTCACCAAATGGGTCCCCATGTGACAAAAAGCATATGTTTTAATGAATTCCAGGACAAGATTTCTCTATTTGGGTTCCAGGCTGAAAAGGTTTAGGAGCCCCTTCTAGAGTAGAGTTTGTTGGAAAATAAATATATTAGAATATAAAGTAAATGTGACAGTCAATGTGTACAAAATCAACTAGCAGCTAGAAGCAATCGGCGGTGAAAATAGTGCTCTGGTAAAAGCCATCATGTCAAGCACAACAGATTATTAAGGAAAGGGAATTATGAAGCCTACATACAGTTGTCCACATACTAAGGCACACTTTCTACTGCAGCTGGTTTCCACACCATAATTTGCCACAACTTACCATAGTGTATGATGGCCACAGTGTATGTAAGAGTTGGGAAATAGCTGTAAGCAACACCTCTACTTCATCTTGCTAGCTGGCTATCTTGTTAGTTGCTGAACAACCATCAGCAAGACTTGTGCAGTCTGCTCAGTTCTGTCACCAGAGCCAACCCTACTGGATCATCTGAAATAATCATATGGCATCTTGTTATAACTTCTTGGCTTTCGGTCCTGTTTTATTTATTTACATATCAGTGTCTCTGGTTGTAGGGTGTTATTCATTTTATGCTGACAATGCAGTTCTTAATTTGATGGTCTCTGCCTCCAAGCATTTTCCAATTTACAGCAGATTTACATTCTACAATTTTTTATAAACTTTTTTTAAACAAAATTTTGATTAATTTTAAATGATCATAAACAATTATCCTCATGGGAACAAATAAAACCCCACTGATGACCATAAATATAGTGACAATCAAAAGAGTTCCTTCTTACAAATATATGGATTTGTTGATGACAAGTGAATTTAATAAACATTGTAGATGGCCAAAAAAAAAACTAAATATACAACTGAGCTTCTCTGGGAACAAGCCCATGACTCACACATGACAGCAGAAAACAACTATGTCCACAGGGATCTAATCAACATGGACAATATATTGTACCTTGTACTGCTAATCCTCTGGATCCTAATTACCACTGCACCTTCCTCTATATTACAAGGGACGGATTTTGTACTGTCACTGAACTGTACCATATCTTACTACATGGAGAGAGGGTTAGGGTTATAGGCTAACTGTCTATGGTTTATCTATTTAGCGCTACAGAGAGGTGTAAATAAATATTACCTCACATCGCTCTTTCAGTGTAGAACAGCAGAGCAGAACAACGGGTTTCAAGTAGTTATGGAAACTCATAGAGCTGGGTAAATGGAATAAATTGCCGGAAACTATCAAATTAAATTCTGTCAACATTTAGAGCAGCAGTGACTGAAGGATTGCCCAAGAAGTGCTTCTGCTTTATGGAAACATTTGATGTGCTTTTGATGGTTTGACGTTTTAGCTCTGTTTATGATTTTTGTTTTAAATTTGTTTTGTTTTTCTTTCCTTTATTTCTTTATTGTATCTATTGTAATGTAGATTTGTATTTTGAAGAATATATATAGTTCTCACTATTCTCATAAAGATGCCTATCCTAAATAAATAAATAAATAAATAAATAAATAAATAAACACTAAAAGGTGACACCTGTTTTGTATTCTTGCCCAGTCCTCCCTTAAACTGTGGCAGAAATGCCCCAAATATTGAATTATGTATGGGATTCCATTAGCAATATAACAAATAGTTGGCTTCCTTTGCAGTGTTTTCAGTTACAGGGGCAATAATGCTAACCTTATTAAAGCCAATGGTATATCCTTTCCAAGTGATCTATAAAATTACTATAACATGAACCCTCACCTATACCTATAAAAAGAATCCTATTACCGCTGCTGCAGTGTGTGTGTGTGCACGTGCACAAGTGCACGCACTTGTATGTTTCCATATGCCATTGTCCAAAGGATCCACTCACATATCAGTGTGTGTTGTCAGCTACCAAGGCTTGTTGTGCTGAGCCACAGTTTTCCCCATTCTAATGAATGTAGTTAAACTGGTTAGGTGCTAGGGATGCTTTCTCTCAAGCTTGCTGTACCTGAATCTAATGTGTAGACAGATGATGCATTGGAACCATCACATCAAGGAGTTGTTCATATGAGCCTGGGTTGACTGGCTCTGCATAGCCTACTGTCTCTATAGTGGGAGTACTGAGGGGTGGGCTTGGACGGGGGTGTATTTTCTTTAGGGAATTGTGTGTTTCAGCAGTATGGATATTGCAGGCAGTGGCAGAAGGAATAAACAGACTTTCTCTCTCCTTTTCCTCTACCCCGTTTTCTTCAGGGATGGGCCTGTTCACAGAGGCGGTTCTGTGACTGATGTTTGTCTGTGTTATGCGTCTATTTATTTGTTTGGCAAACAAATGCATTATTAACAAGCCACCGCCACATGTTATCCTCTCTGTGTATTCTCCGTTTGCATCAGTGTCTTTCTATTCAAGTGCAAATTAGCTAGGTCAGTGCACAACCTTAACTACAGTGGCAAAGTCTTAGGTGACATTATCGACTCCAAAGGATTTGTAACATATGTGGGATGTTATAACGCTGCTACAGCCTGTAAATGAAGCATGTTAAATATTTTAAGAAAAATATTCCAACGTGTTGAAGTAATTTGCTCCTTGCTAAAATCTTCTTTTTTATAGCAGAGGAGGGCACAGGTGGTTATGTCTCCTTGACTTTGCCGACAAAATGCTGCCATTACTTTGGGCCATGAAATTAGCAGAGCCCATTTGGAGGGAAACCTATGGAAAGAGGTTTTAAAAATGATATAAAAAGGGTTGGCCCATTAAAACCGGTGATAAATTCAGTATGCATTTCCTTTTAACTTGTCGCCACATTAGATATTAGATTGAGTGGGCCCCTAAGCGTCATTTCAGACCCAAAAGGAACTGCCTGTAGGTTTGCCTGGGAACAGCCTGAATAAAAATAGTGCTGTGAAATGCTTATTCGCACTCACAATCACACTTAAGGCAATTTCAGCCATAACAGGGACTAGGACTGTAAGAAAATGATTCAGTGGTAAAAGATACCATTTGTGCATGAAGTTTAGTGTGCATACTAATGAATTTGGCTCATCAGCAATCACAAAAAAGGTTTTAAAAGGTTGTTAGGGTGTCTCTCCAATGGCACTGAGGGTCTCTTGAGCAATATATAATGCATGTCCAGGTTTCCAATGGAAGAACACACAGAGCTTTGGAATTAAATCCTGGCAGCATTTGAAAGAAAATATTTAGAAAGAAATACAAAACTTTGTTCCATCAGTCAAAGTGACCACCCTTTAAAAGGCTAGTTAGGGAGACTTTGTGAATCTGGGGCTACACTACAGAGCTCAGCAGCCCTTCTGTTTATATGGCTGTTCGTGGGCCCCACGTAGTAACTACAGAAAAGTACTCAATAACTCCTAAATTCTTAAAACTGTGTCGGAACCCAAAATGTGTCATGAGCCTCTTTTTCACGGGTCCCCACATTCCAAGAGTAACAATATGTTTTGATGAGCTCAGGTCCCAGAATAGGAGGTTTAAGAAGAGTACTTCTAACTGAAACAGGAAATATTTCTGAGGATGGATGGGACGTCACGTTTAGCCACAGTCTGTGGCATTACCAAAGTCTGCATGTGAAATTCTTCAGATTTTAGGTGATGTTTGTGGTATGAAGCAAAATATCAATCTTAACAATTAAAGTAACAAGTAAAAATAAGATTTAAGACTATGAGAGTAAACAACATGTTAAGATGGTCTTGTTGTAGTGTGAGGAAAGATAAGGCTTCAGTATGAAGCTAAATCAACACGATGTTGACAGATCAATATTATAGAACCACTATGTTATGACACATTTTACAGATAATTAGGTCCTATGGTGTTTTATATCAGGGAATGCAAAAAGTATAGAAATACATGGCTTGGTTAGAGGTAGAGGTACTGAGCCAACATTAGTATATGGTGCAAGAAGCAGGGAGAAGAATTAGGAATAAGTCTATTTCTGTATCATGCAAGAGGAAGGCTAAATTTGTATTGCTCCTTTTTCCAATGAGTATTTGTTTTCTTTCACAGTAAATAAATGAAAAATACGTCAATGTTTTGATGAAAGGAGAGGGGTGGCAGTTCCTCTTATTTGCAAAAATTATAAATTAATTCCCCTTGTTAACTTGAAAAATGTGAGAAAAAATTACCTGCCAACTATCATCCATGCTAAAATGTAACACCCACTGAATATATGTACGACAATGTAATTAAATGTTTAGAGACTAAAAGACCAGTTACGATAAATATCAAAGTTTAGTTGATCTTCAGATGACAGCTTTCAAATCAAGACCAGAACACTTTAATTCGTATTGCTAAAATGGTTTTAATGTTGTTTTTCGCCAGCGGTTGGAAAATGTTTAGATGTTTGTAAATATGTGTTCAAGGCTGAATGAACAAGCATTAAACTTGTCTCTCTGTGATATATGTGTTTATATGTGTGTATGCATGTACATGTGTGTGTTCACACACCAAAATCACCCGATTAACGAATAGCTGACATTTTTCACGAGAGTCTGGAACCAAAGACGATATCCCTCTGATGACTCTGTTACATAATTTAGACTCTAATGCATAGAGCACTGCTGCGCCTCATGCTGTGAGGGCCCATGCAGAAGCCAGTCTATGATCTTACTGGGTGTGCTGCGTCCTGGAGTAATATGAATAAAAGGACCAATCCTCAAAGGATGTGTATCACGGAGACAATCTTTCAAGAGACCAAAAAAGAACAAAGATATCTCTAAAAAGCTAAAAGGCCATATGAGTTCAGGCCTTTTTAATAGCAACTACCATTTTTATAATTATCTGTTTGTAGCCCACAAAGCACAGTAGAATGCCATCTGTGCCTCCATAAAAGTGCCCCCCTTATTTTAAGATGGATTGTACTTTTGTACTTTGGAGGCGGACACATGGTGGGTTTATAGAAATGTTGATGATCCTGTATCTGCCACTACCAACAAAAAACAAAAACTCAATGAATTAGGTGCAATGATGATTCCAGTTTTGGGATCATTAGGTGTTTTACTACATCAGAGATTAAAAGTGGTATCAGTAATTGTGTGTAATATGGCGTGGTAGTGGTAGTATTAGGTTATAAATGTTTGGATATAATGTACCCATTATGATGAGTAACAGTATGTGATCACCTCTTCCTGCACTGCAGATTTCCATGTATGAAAGTTTAATTATGAATTATTCATGCAAGAATAGATTTATTATGATAGATTTAGTACAATTTATTTAATAACATGCCATAGCCAAAAGTTGTTTTATTTTATTTGTCATTTGGTTTGTTTACTGATTAATTGTTTGACATGCTATCTCCATTAGCTGACTGTTTTGCTGGCAGTTGATACTGCTTAGTGCAGTCTTCATCAGCAGGTCTTTCTGCTTTGTTCTCCGCTGTTGTGTTCTGTACCACAAAAGATGACGGTATAACAAAATATAGCGAATATCCACGTGAAAGAAGCAAGGGCAAGCAAACTCAAGTTTCCACATGCTCATATGTATGGGACTGATAATTAGAAATGCAAAGGCTTTCCTATCCCAACAGCTGTTGGCTTTCAATCTTGATCCAAATCAACAAACAATGAAGAAAATTTGTATCTGTTTTCTTTTGTTTTCACAGTACATTGAGAGGATGTGTTTCAGCAGTGTAAGGATTATCATTGAGTGTTCTAGCAATGTGTCAGCTGCCACAGATTTTCTACATAATTTGCTTCTCCAGTGATTATTTAGATATTAATGGTTTCATGTTGTCTTTGTGTTTAGAATGGGCATTTCCTCTGCATAATGATATTGACACTGAAGATTTCATGCCAACAACCAATCAGAGGGTCTACATCTATTCACTGAAGAGCCATCTTCAGTGAAGAGATGGTGTTACAGCTTCTACACCTTTCTTGCACAAAACAAAAATGTGTTTAAGTGAGAATGGTAATCTGTGTGATTTCATATTTGAAGTTTTTCCTCTCGTCAAACTAAACTTGGAATAATATAACTATTTCCCCTGATTTTGTTCTTGCTTGGGTGAAAAGGCCTTTGAAATGGCATTTAGAGATCATGCAACACTAAAACTCCCCTTACACCAGTACACATTTTGTTTTTAGGCCAGTTGGCAGCTCCTTTGATAGGGTGACCCACCCTGCCTAATTAACTGGTGAAATCTGTTGTACCCCTTATGAGGCTTTTGAGTGAGAATAGTACTATTTTACTGGAAACTGATTGAATTCATAGATTTGCTCTAATGGCAGATGATTCACACCAAACATTTCCCAGGTCAAACAAATCAAATTGCATGACATCCATTTTTGGTCATTTCACATACAGTATTTAAAAACCTAGCTTTCTGACAGTTTTCACCTGTCATGAATTTTTTCAATCAGAGCAGAAGCAATTCCCCTGACAGATGTATGTGTTGAGACAAGGGCATTTGTCAGCAGACCACAGCTCAGCTTGCTTAAAGGAAGTTGAAAGATGTGGACCTCCTGTGCACTCGACAGTGTCCCTAGAGCTGAAATGGCAACGTGAAATACAAAAAAAAATGGGTAATACAAGATCCATAAAGAACCACAAAAAATATTTCTCTTCAACTCTTCACTATGTTGAGACATGGTTTGCTCTTTGACCCAATAATCTGACATTAGACAACACTCAGCTTGACCTGCATAAGTGAGTACTGTAACTCTTCATACCCAAACCTGCAATCTTAACCCAGTTTCTGGACAAACGGCAGGAGATATGTGTCCAATAGAATCCTACTTTATTCAGCTAAGAGTTGTATCTCAAACTATTTTAGCATGGATGAATTAGCTTTGGTAAAATAATTTACTCTAGGTCCTTATGAGGCGGAGAAAATGTGCCATATGGTCTGATACCGCGACACCATTCCATAAATTCATTAAGTAAAAGATTGAAGAAGACATTTGTACAAGGTTAGGTTGAATTGTTCAAAATGAATAGCAATATCTCTCATCTCGTACAGAAGTGGCCTTGGATGGGGAGACCATGACTGTGTGTGTGTGTGTGTGTGTGTGTGTGTGTGTGTGTGTGATAGAGAGAGAGAGAGAGAGAGAGAGAGAGGGAGAGAGAGGGTGGGGGCCATGTGTGTGGGTGAAAATGTCCTGAAGGGTTG
>CABFOQ010001177.1:0-11568 GCA_900660455.1 Gephyroberyx darwinii | reverse complement strand
CAGATGCAAGACATGTTGTGTTTCAGTAAGGGGCACAGTCATGATCATAGACATGCCCCAGGATTTAGCCCCAACCAGGCCAAAGGCAGCAGAGGAACACTTTTACTGCCCTGTCAATTGGCCCAAGAACAATCAACACATTCATTTAGTGGGATGAACAAAGAACTGAGTTACCTTATATTGTGCATTATCTGCAGGAAATGCAAGGGTGCCAATAATTCTGGCCAGAACTGCAATCTAATTAGGTCTGGATCAATAGCATTGTCCAGCAAACAAAACACGGTCACTAAATATTTTCTTGTTTTTTGTAGCCACATGAGCAGCACCAGATAATGCCAAACAGCTTGATTCAAAAGAGGAAGACGCAAACTTTCAGTAGAATTTAGGATCCCCCCAGATGAACACCCTCATATATGTATATGTCGGTGCTTACCCATCTACATCCTTCTCTGGGGCCACAGCATTGGTGACCTTCTCCGTGTCTATCTTGTGGATGGAGTCCAAGGGCAGCTGGACGATGAGGCCGTGGACAGACGAGTTCTCATTCACCTCTTGGATACTGTGAAGAACCTACGGACAAGGAAAAGATATAAGACTGACTCTCCCGTTCTCATTCACAGGTACACACAGTCTGCCATTCATTAAGTCTTAACTGTGTGTTTGTGTAGACAAACAAATGAAAGGCCAAGGACCTTTATTCCACCAACCCCATCTCACCTCATCCTCTGTTGCAGTCTTGGGAAGTCGTGTGTGTGTGGCATTTATTCCAATCTATGTGCAAAGAGAAAGAGTTTAGGCCCAAAAGCTGGATGGATTGCAAACAGTGTACGCCAAACGTGGGGTGTACACATGCATGGGCATGTTTACTTAAATATCAAAACATACTCAGTTTCTTTACCTCAGCTGCTGCTTTCAACTTCATGCTGATGTAGAGATTTGAATCATCTCGGTCTCCCACCTGCAAATACACTCATCACTTTAGTTCCATGGCATCAGTCAGTGCTGGTATGAGTAGGAATAGGCCATATGCCATTTGGTTTATGTTTTGTATAAAACCGTGTTGTCAATGACAGACCGCTCAAACAGTCAGCTGAAAGAAGGTCTCATCTATAACCACAGACTTGATACTTGACTCTGATGGTGGAAGGATGCATTCCTACAGTGTGTATCCATGCAGCACACAATGAGACCAGGCCATGGACACACAACTAATAAAAATCCTTACCTGCTGACCATCTTCCGGGGCAAGCCATGGGGAAACACATGGCAGAATTAGCCAGTAAAACATCCATAAACATGATTTCACCCTGACCCATAATATTGCACATCTTGCACTTACCTGTAAAACCACCAGGCCAGGTCTGAAGTTGGGGTCCTGAGCCTTCATCTGCTCCACCTCCTTCTTCAGCTTCGCCCTCACCTGCCTGAGAACACAAGAAAACAGAATGAAATAGAACTGTGTTCTGTGTTTTAGTCTTAGTTCATGCAGAATTACAAAGGACCCAATTAGGACCACACAGTTAATCTCATAAGCAAGCCAAGCCGTTCCTGAAACCTGGCTGTTCTTACAGTGGTGTGGTGTTTCCAGAGACCACTGAGGCTATAGACGTCCATTCTCTGGCAACGCACAGAGGCATCTGAGAAAGGCAAGGTAATGTGTGGCTCGCAACGCATCGCAAGACGCAGAGAACCAAGAACCAAGAACCCTCCCTTTGCAGTGGTTAGTCCTACGGATTTTGTGCACATTTACATTTAGCATGTGTTGTGGGAGCATTTTGTAACAAAAGACGTCCAGCCATGGACGTTGGCTGCTACAGTACAATACTACTACACAGTGATGGCCATCAGAACATAATTATACTATATTTTTTGCACTATGCATACCTTGCACCATATATTTTGTACCCTGTCTTTATTATCATTATTTGTTATACTGTACACATTTAGCAGAATCATTTCACACTGTTCATACTGTTAATATTGTCCATACTGTATATATATCTTAGCATGTTCATATCTATCCCTTACTGTTTATTTAATAATGTTTATGTTAACACTATACATACACATACTATACATATACATACTCTGCACTTTACTGCTATTTGCACTTCTGGTTAGATGCCAAAGTGCATTTCATTGCCTCAGTACTTGTACTCTGTGCAACAACAATAAAGTTGAATCTAATCTAATCTAATTAATGCAAAGCTATGTCATCATAGGTCAGGCAGCTAAGGTCCCATCTTTAGTCTCTTTATGAGCTTCATAAGAACAGGTTGGAGAGTGACAAATATTCCAATACCATAAGACACAGGCACAATAATGGCTGAACAAAAACTAGGCCTCAATAGATAGCAGTTACAGCAGCTAGGTGGCAGTTATACAAAAACACTGGACTTCAGCTAATGGTGATTAAAATCAGTGCCTGCACCTGGTATCACAAGTTGGCAATCCTGTTGTCCAGATTTATGGTATCCTTCGAAGCAAAGCTCAAACATAAGAAAACTTTTATAAACTTTTACAATCTGCTTTGTTGATCTTCTTAGATAAGAACCAAAACTGACTTGGTCAAAGGGGAAAAACAGTCTAATCACAGATCTTGTTTAGACTACAAAATCTGCTTACAGGAATTCTACACTTTCCTTGTGGATCACGTGAATATGATTGGTTGTAACCAGCATGTGATTACCACTGATGGTGACGGCGTGACACAAAGGAGTGACACCAACTTAGGCTAATGTTAAATATTTATATGCAGTATAATTTGTAAAAATAGTGTTTAATCCTCCAATAGTATTTTTCCTTGAAAGGGTCCATAGTGGGTTCTGATAGCCTTGCTCCTAAAAAGTGTAAGCACTTAGTGTCTTCAACCCCCCCATCGAAAAAACAGTGCTGGCCTATGGGTCAACCCCTGTAGTCAAACAATGACACAGCAATAGATATTGTTAAATCACTTAGTCCAAAAAAAACAAAAAAAAATCAATAGACCTTGACTTACAACTTTATTATATAATCATCCATATAAGCCACATTTTTCTGAGCCAGAAAAGCTTTCTGTTTATTCATACATAAGACTAGTGAGGAGCAATCACAAAGACCAAAACCCCCTGGTTATCCTTTTCTAGACAAAGGACAAGGGACATTCACACAATATAGTTGCACTCTGAGTAAGTTCAATGTGACAAAGCTATTCTGGAAAACAGACTATTGGCGAATTGCTTGCAGAAAGCTTGATTTCTTGAACAGAATTGCCAACCTCAGCAATGACCCTGTGTGTGTAAATGCCACTTTCCCAGCACAGTGACTCATTGTAAATCAAAAAGTTTATATCCATTTTCTCTCTAACTCACTCAGTGGCATGTCAGCTTTTGTGTTGAGATGAATGCAAATCATCCTCGTACTGAAGTGAGAGTGAATCAATGGAAATGTTGAACAGACCACGGGTAATTCTGTTGCATGAAATAATGAACTAATGAGTACTGTGAGGGGCCAGATAACAGGACAGGCAGGTCTTGTGACATGCATTTGCTACATGTAAGGAAAGGTTTTGTCTCCTGTCAATATACATTTGAAAGTGCCTAACCTTTTGGCAAACACCGGCACTTGGATTGAGTTAAACTGTTAAAATGCTAAAAACATCCTGTTAATTGACCCATTTGTAGACTGTACTCAAGTTACAAGCAGGACAGATAAAAATTACATGGCAGCATTTTAAAAAAAAGTTAATTATGAATCCCATAAGTGATTTTTTTCAGTATTTAGTTTTTTAGGCCTTTGTTTTTTGTAGCTTGCATTTATATTTTGTGCCTTCTTTGATACTGTTATGCTGCTGCAACCCAAAGATCTATCTGCTTCCCCACTTGAAGTCACTGGAGCCAAAGGACAAAGACCACATTACATAATACTATAAGATCTTTGGTGCCAAAGTGTACTATGGTCTGACGTTAATAGATGGGAACCAAATTCTAACTTTGATAGACACTCAAAGGTCAGCCGTCCACCTCACCCACAAAGTTGACAGGATACTAATAAGTCATATAACTGTAGCAGGGAACCCACTCATCTGTCCGCTACGTTAATTATCTAAAACTAATGCAACACATTTTTGTTGGCGGTTAGTTTACCTAATGATGACCTACACGTGGCTAACACCATGTTGAATGAATACAGCCTTAGCCAGTGAAGCCTAAAACGTCTCTCTCTTGCAAGCACTGCACCGCTTATTCCAAACCAACAACAGCTGAATGCAACATGTGCACGATGCAGAGCAAATGCAGTTATAGGCTAGTGAACTTGAGATATCACCAACTTAGTTAGCTAGTTAGCTGACTAGTTAGCCAGCACACAGGCGCATGGTTCATTTGGCTGGTGGATCTATTCGGTTAGTGGTGCGTGGATAAAATCAGATACTCACGCCGAAACCTCTTTGCCACTTATGATTTGAGCTGACATCGCTGGGCCTGGCAGTCCGTTTTCTGTGATGCAGATATATCTCTTGCACTCTGCTCGAGAAGAGAGCGGTCCTCAAAAACTAAATTTATTCAAAAACCTCGGTGTAGCTGGGACCGACGGTAGTAACGTTACGTACGCTCGGTTTACAACGCCTACACTACTACTGAATTTCACCTTATTAACTTACGAGAATAACGGCAAACGTAACTTCAGCTTCACCAATGGGCAGGGCGACAGAGAGGGGCTGGGTTGTTGGCCAACTGTCAACCCTGACAGCCAATCGTATACTTCTTAGAAATCATCAGTATAGCATATCAACCAATAGAAACACAAGATCTACCGTCCCACCCACGTGAAGTGGGGGCGTGTGCCAGACGTTATTACTTTCAGAGTCAGCAGATGGCAGCATTGCATTTACACTGGTTGGTTTTCCTGTCAAAAAAATAAAACACAGCAATGTTTATGGGCGTAACGTTTACTCGAGGATGTGTTTTGAACCTTGACAAGGTACCGACATTTAACGATTCACCAAAATCAGTAGTAAGCTATTTGGCTGTAAGCCTGACATAAGACATGAAGAAATATAGAAAACAATGGAGAGTAAATTCTGTGTTTTGAACGACACCGAAGACCTCCAAACGCTAATTTCAAACGCAGAGGAGAATCTCCAGTTTGAAAGGTAGGTTTGCTGCAGCTGCTAGCTAGCTTGTTAGCAGGCTGGCCTGTAACGTTAAGGCTCCGACTATTCCCTAGAACGAGAATGAACGTTATCCGACTAGATCGATGGTGGTGTTCGCTTATCCATTGTAGTTGTACAGGCATCCCATAGTCTCAAAAATAGTCTCAAGTTAGCATTAGGCTCTGGCTTCAAAATTAAAAGCAGACCGTTAAACAGCGAGGCGAGGAGATAACGTTACCGCACCCACATTAAAACCAGTTCTGTCTCATCGTCTTCTCATCAGTCAGCTACTGTTTAACTGTAATGCACACGTTTTCTCAGGTCTAAGACATTGTTTGAGGAGATTCGTGCCTCAATCAACAATAATGACCAAGAGGACCGCTCCTTTTGGAGGCCTGTACTTCCATGGGGTGGTGTCTACACCATCAGGGCAGGACGGAAGGCAATATCATGCACCCCTCTGTACGTCAAGATAAACCTAAAAAACACCTGCACTATCGATGGATTCCTCATGATCCTGTATGTGATTCTACGAGACAACCAGGGCTTTCCCAGAGAGGTGGGCGTCTTCCTGGGCAAGCAGTTTGTCGAGCATTTCCTCTACCTGATGGACTCTTATGACTATACCACAGTGAAGATGCTGTGGATCTGGGACAGGATGTCCAAGAGACAGTACCGTTCTGCGGTCCACCAAGCAGCCCTAGAGATTGACTTGTTTGGCAATGAACACGAGAACTTCACCAAGAACCTCAAGAACCTGATGTCTACCATGCAGGAGAGCCTGTGCACCAACTGGAGCTGTCCAGCCCGCTTCCAGGAGTTCATCAAGAGGACGATCAACATCAAGTAAGCCATACACATGCTGCATACTTTTCTGATGGCTATGGGAAGTTTGTGCAATCCTTCCCTTCCCCATCTCACCCAGTTGAGCATTGGTTAATAGTAATTCTATGTCTTTTAGGACTTTTCCTGAACAAAACAAAAAAAACACTTGCTTGTAATTCAGCAGTTTATAAGTGTACTCTTGTTTTGAAATTTCAAACACAGTTGGAAGCCATGACCTGAACAAGAGCCTCGAGCAGAGCTCAGATGGACAGTCACTACTGAAAATATTACTAATGGTTCAAGTCAGCTGGTCTACAACTCCGTCTTCAAGTGGGTTTCATTTCTACCCCGTGACATGTTAACTGTAACTAATAATCCCCAGCTGTCTAATTGAGATGAGATGAAGAGTTTGCATTCGTAGATGTCTCCACCCATTTCTGGTCTGGGGCAGACCCATATAAAGACATGTTTATTCACAGTGTTCGCTGTTTAGAAAATGGATTATCTATTCTAAACCATTGCTCCAATTGTCTTCATTAAAGATATTTTCCATTCTCAAGTCTTTGGTGTTGGTGGTTGAGTGACATGGTTCTCATTTCTTAGCATTTTGCTCTGTTTTTTTCCCCTCCCAGCCCTCCACATGAGCTGCCTCACAGAGATCCTATTCAGTCAGCTGTAGATGAGTTCTTCTGCCCCAAGATCCTACTCTGCAAAGAACTGGGGTGAGGCATGGAGAGGATGTTCATCAACTGCTAATCACTGTGTTATTATGGTTTATTGACAATATTTTTTATTGATTATCTGCATCACAGGTGTGATGGGCTAAGGGAGTTCTCTCAGAGCGTTTTCTGCCACGGACCCCCACCATTTGTCATTCTCAACATGCAGCAGTGGAAGTCAGAGGAGCTCTCCTATGTTCCTTACCATCTGGCTCTGTCCCACCACAGGTACGGAGCTTTCACTCTTTTACTCTGGTGGCGGTAACAAAAAGAAAGAAATGAAAATATAATTTGTTACTAATAATCTTTATAATAATCTTTATTTATATAGCACTTTTTGAAACATTCACAAATCACTTTACAAAGCCAAAACAATAATAAAAGGTCATTACATAAAAGCAAGTTTATAATAAATAATAAGTGGTTTAAAAGGTACAGATTTATCAAGCCTGAGCTGCTCAGGCTGGTCTAGGAGCTCCGATGTCAAATGTTGGAAAAGCCAGTAGGAACCTGCCTTAGCACCCTCAGGCTACGATCTGCCTTGTATGGGGTTAAATGGTCTGTGATATAGCTTGGTGCCAGACCTATCAGTGCCTTAAATGTGATCAGTAAAATCAATTATAAAAACTAACAGGTAGCCAATGTAAAGATGCTTAAATTGTGCTCATGTGATCTTCATGTGATTTTTGTTCCAGTAAGAATCCTTGCAGCTGCATTTTGTGGAAGAGAGAGACTTTTGAGAAAGCATGCATCAGTTCCTCAAGATCACTAAAGGATAAAAACAACTTAGTTTAGGAAGTATTCATCAGTTGAGAGAAGCAAGAATGAACAACCTTTGTAACCTGCCTGTCAAAGCTCAAATTATTATGACTATTACACCTAAGGTTTTTGCTACTGGCTATTTTGCTATAAGACTATTTCTGATTTGGTTTAATTTAGTTCATTTAGTTAGTTAGAAAATTCTGCAACGTCCAGCACTTAAAATCTGTGAGGCAGTTGTCATTCAAAGTATAAATTTGTCATTTATCGTTTTTCAATTTACATGCATTTTCATTGTACTGCTACCCCTCATATACCTTTTCTGTAGACCAAGGGGGGAAATGACTTGTGCTTGCTATTATTTACGCCCTTACTTTGAGCTGCCACCACAGTGTGAAAAGAGTTGTATTAAAAACACAGGCATATCCAACTGAGCCTGATTTTCCCCCAGGTACTCACTGGAGGGCGCCACACTCTTCAACAAGGAGGAGCATCACTACTCTGCAGCCTTCCAGATAGACGGCTACTGGATGCACTACGACGGCCTGAGGAGTGACAATCTGATCCTGTTACACAAGCCTCCTGAGCTCCTGCTGCTCTCCTCTCTGGTTTACATCCGTGCCTCTGATAAGTGAGCTCGTCTGATGTCAACCGGATGTACAAGGGGCACTAAGGAGGAGAGACGAGCAACAGTCACACCATGCACAGGAGTGAAAACCTTCTACCACCCGTCATGTGGTTATTTTGTGTCATGACCCCTTCGTCGATGGCATTACATAACTGTCAAGTAATCGTAAAACATGTCATTTCACTACTTATTCCATAGTTAGAATTTGACATTGCTTTCTTCCTCTCAACAATCGCTCTTTCTGTTAGCTCTAAAATGATTGCTGAATGGCGCGCACTCTATTTTGCCCGAAAGCTTGCAGAAAGCTCACTGTGCAAAATGAAAATTGCTTCTCCTTTTTGGGCATGCTTGGAATCCAAGAATATAATGGACTATAATAGTTCTGGGCTGATATGCACAAATGATAATACCATTGAATAATGCACATCACGTACAGTTACCAGCCTCACAGGAGAAAGGTCTGAGTCATATAGTTTTAACAACTTCCTGGTTGTTAAATGGATTACATTAACAATGCACATGCTATAAAGCATTGCATCAGCACGTGTCATGACTGGATATTGGTATGACTGTGCAGGGAATATTTCCATTGAACATTGTTGTAGCATGAGTTGCAGATGTACAATTTTTTTTGTGTTGGCCTGTCAGCATTTCTTAGCATTATATTTATGCATATCAGCCCTTGCCTCAAACTGAAATGGTGCTCTTTCTATTTACACTGTGGTTTGAAAGGAAATGAAACAACCAAACTAAGTTACATTTTGCTTCTTTGTTCATGTCCTGTTCATGTCTTGCTTTTTGTTAAAATGTCTTAAGTTGGTGGAGGTAAACATTTCAGACAGTACAACAAGTGAATGTTTGATTAAATTCTTAAATGGTATAAATAATCTTTAATACAGTCTGAAATGACAATAGTATCTTAGCATAAACACATTACATGGTTAAAAGCTTGCTTGCCCTCAGGGGCACCAAGTTGGCACCATGTCCATAAAATGAAGCAACACTATAGCTCAGCACATACTGCAGTCATTGATGACATGAAAGATATTTACATGTTATTTTGTAATTCTTTTTAACCTCAATGAACTATCAGTATCACACAGTGCCTCTGCCAATGAATTGTTATTGTGAAATTAAATGAAATCCTGTTTAGTAAAAAATACTTCAATACGTGTTCCAGTGTTAGTTTTCAACTACCGTTTTTCTAAGCAGCCACTGTCAAGCTTTTTTTAAATGCAATACAAATATTTTTATATTAAACTTGTATTGATTTGTTGTGTTTCACTCGTATAACAAGAGTCAAATAAGAGCAAACGGTACCTTTTAAGGCAAGCATTTTTATTTATTTTAACTGGGTACAACTGCACCACACAAACTGACTAAAATGTATGTAAAATGTCTTCAATCAAAACATGATAAAATGTGAAAAAAGCTACTGCTTCTACATCTAAGGTTATCTTGTACTTCCAGTAATAATCCACAGGATATAAAATTCAAGATCATCACCTTACTTCAGACACACAATGGGAAATGTAAAAGAAGCAGAGTGGTAATTTGGCTAACATTGACATCAGTTTCAAAGGATTTCTTTCAGACACTAAAGACTAGAGTGGTAGTCCATTCTAGACCTGGTGTTAGTCCTCCCTCTGCTTTCTTTAAACAAGCACTTTGGTGAGAGTGGTGGCAAAACAAGACATTGGTTAGGCCATAATAAAAATGAACATGAACTTCATTGTAACATCCCTTCTTTTTGCAGATGCACGTTTGCAGATTTCATCAGGCTCTCTCCAAAAATAATCAAAGAGCTAGTCAGTATACACCTTTAAAATCAACAGGATTCCTAAAATCAATAACATACAGTACGTGACGTGTGTATGCAACATTGATGCTAGGTGAATGATGGCAACAGGCACAATTACGCCTGCGTGATTTGTGCTCTGGCTAATGGCGTCTGGGGTTTAAAGTGACCAACAAATAAAAATCACAATAGACATGAGACAATAGAATTTGCAAACAAAAGGTAATGTTATAGCACATGAACAATACAAATTTGAATTATAAATATAATGAAACAAACTCTCCAATCATTCCCATCCTTCTCCAACAAATCAAATTATATATTTGTAGAATTAAGTTTGGATTGCACTCAGTTATGCAAGAAACAATCATTAAACATGAACAGAAAATTACCAGAAATGTACAGTATGGTGATGCAAAAACAATCTGCGGTATCATAAACTGGAAATATCTCACCAGTTGTATTTTCTTATAGCTCCATTTTCTCTAATTAACCCTGACCGATTTGCAAGACAAATCTCATTCAAATTATTTGTAATAATGGTTTTGGAGGGGAAACTATCAGTAATCATGTTACTGAAACATTAAGCTTAGAGTGCAAGGGTAAACTGGAAGAGCACATGTGCTGTCTAGTGTTTTAAGTACAAGGGTTAATATATAGCCAGCTTGTAGCAAGGTCCACACCTCTGTTTAGCCAATAATGAATAGCATGGTGATCAATCCATGTGAATCTGCCTAAAAACATATGACTTGTACAGATGAAGTCAAAATGATGGCGCCAGATGCCAGGTGGGATGAGACAAAAGTCAAAAGGTACCGTTTGAAGTTTCATCAGACGAGCATTAGTAGCCAACATGTGAATCAACAGACATGCCATGTGTGATTCCATTACAGCAATATGAGATGCCTTGGCTTTTTAAAAGAGACTAAATTAAACATTAAAAAAAAAATATTAATCCACAGAGAAACAAGTCTTATTGCATCGTCTAAATGCCATCAGCCTAAATCAAAACTTATGTACAAATTACAATATGTATCAAATCGTTTGGTAAGTGCAATGCAGAGCTCTGTTAAAGTTTCCACTTGTGTGCAAACATCAGTGTACAATGCAACTCAAACTAGACTAACGAAAAGAGACTCCAATGGACACGCCACACTATTCGTTCCTAGTCTAGTGCTCAATCTATTGCCTCCCATTGCTTGACCCGTCGCTGAGTCTGTACAGACACGCTCAGCCAGCCTGGAGTCAGATCAACCCAGGGGAGTTCGTCAGGTAGTCATGCCCTTGTTTGCCAGTCCACTTTCTCTCCCAGTGCCACAGGATTGGTGACAGTGACAACTTGGCCTGAGTTGGCTAGTACAGCCCTTGATGCTTTATAATCCCCTTTCATATGACAGCATGGAAGAATTTCACGCTTATAAATCAGCAATAAGGAAAATAAAAATTGTTTTGATTGTGGCAGACGGGAGAAAAGCTGTTTCTAACACTAGGGGAAAGTTAAATCAGACTTGAGAAAGGAGGTTATATTTTGGCACTTCACATGGGGCTGTGAACAGATTACCTCCAACCTGAGCTTGCCGGCAAGACCTTGGCCACATGAAGCTCACGTGTTTGGTGGCAGGGTCGTGAGCACGAGGAGCAGGTGTCAGGGCCAATCACAAGCAGAAAAGGTATCGCTCATAGATGGCGAGAGTGTGACAGGGCACTG
>CABFOQ010001176.1:33228-43251 GCA_900660455.1 Gephyroberyx darwinii | reverse complement strand
GGGTTCAAGCTCCCATGTTGACGAGCATCCACCCTGATGATGTGTTTCTTTTGAAGCACCCACATGACTCTTACATGACTCTTAATTAAATTGTGATAAGCGCTTCCAAAGTTGTGTCATTTCTAGCTTTGCCTATATGATACACTAGGGTATATTTTGATTTAAGGGTTTAATAATAAATGTTGAGATTATTTCCAAATAAAATACAAACAATATGCACATTCAAAAGATCTGGATGTTCAGCCCACAAAGACAATAACTGCCCCAAATATTGGTCAATATATGACTGAACAGTCGACATTGACTAAGGAACAAACTGTCGTTGTATCAAACAAATATCTGGGGTCATCCTGAAGCTTGGCAGACACTTGATGTCTGAAGACTACAGACAGGCTCGAAACATATTCACATTTTACAAGTTCATACATATGTGTTCCTGTTTCGCATCAAATCATTAGAATAGCATTGAAAAAACAAGTTCTATTCAGATTTTACTTTGAGGAAAGTGCCTTCAAAATGAAATGCATTATTATTACAACGGCTACAAAATGTGATTAAGTACAGTACAATGAGGCTATTAGTGGTAGAGGGCATAAAACCCCAACAAAAGGCAGCTGCCACAATACAATGTGACACGATAACCTGTCTGTCAAAGCGGTAAGTGGAAAAGCATTGTGTATTACTTTGTTCATCACATTTGTGCTGTTATCCTCCTAGGAGTCTTTGTCATATTTAGCTTCACACAGAGGCCGGGTAGTGGCCTGTATGTTAGGGAAAACCAGATTTTGCATCTGCTGCCATTTTGATGTTACATTTCTCTATTAAATCTATTGAAATACTGATAGACTTTGTATGGTAAGACTTTGTATGGTGATGCTATTTGTAATTAGCTGTATATTTGTTTTCAAAAAAAGAGATCTCAAATGGGAACGTAATAGCAGGCTAATACTACAGTAGCAAGTAGCCAATGCTTGGCTCATTAGCTTATAGTCATAGAGCAAAAGACTTAAGTCAACGTTTTATATTTATAATGTCATCCAAAGTCCTTTACAAATATAGTTAAAAGGGCCAAGTAAAAGAAAGCCAATAACAGAAACGAGATAACCAATATCATAAAGGACACAAGACCACAAGAAGTAACATTTAAAAGGTGTAAAGTGTATATGCAGCCAAACTATAGCCTACATACGTACATATAGACACATACATACATATAGACACACAACATAAAAAAACAACATCAAGTCCATCATTATTTGAACAGATTGAAAAGAGGAATAAAAAACATTTTATATGCAGCGACCAGGACACGTTTCAAACTTTGCCTCTCTGGTCAGTTTGTGTTAGCACAGACGGAGCACCGGCTGTTTGACCAAAGCCTAGGTTTCAAACTGAGCAAAGGCAACCAACACCATGTGCTGTCTCATAGACACAATGGTTGTAGTTCACTAACAGACGTCCAGTGCTCGACTCTTTGACTTTTGTAAACTACATCAATGATAAATGCCACGTTTGAATGCCACCTTAGTGCATCACAGCACCTGAAATAAATCTAATTCAAAAATGTACTTGGGTGGTTGTCAATTTACCAGGATAGCTGCCCAATTTTAATCAGTTTTGGGAAGCCCTGTAGCGATGTTGGTGTCTTCTTAAAAAAAAACATCTAGTCTAGTCAATACTATACTATGTGCAAAGAGTTCAGAATTTAGATGAGGTACTGCATTGTTTTTTTATTTCTAAGACAGTTACCCTTTCCCAGACGTGTTATTTCTACTGTGCGAGGAGGATTCTCCATGAGCATACAACTGCGATTTCTCCTTAGCCTTGGGTTTCTCTAGTGAGCAAAATGTGAGAAAAGAGGATGACGGTTAAAACTCGACGGAGGGGGTACTGGTATCTAGCTTAGCTAAAAGCTGTGTTGTTCAGGACCATGGATAGCTCTCACAGTGTTGGGGCACTGGCTGCTCAGAAAACCCCAACAATAGTAATCTGCTTCCAGGCATAAAATATTGTTAAATAGGAGTACTGATGTGAGACCCTTAAGTCATAGTGAAGTTCACATAGTCATATAAATACATTCAATACATATAAATATATGTATTGAATATTTATGTACATTAAATCTATCTCATTTTAATCCACATCTTCAGGATGATGTGGATATTTTTGGATATCCTGTGAATCAAAAAGTGTTCTTAATATGTCTGAGTTGAATATAACCACATTAATAACTATAAATTTGGCATGCACACCAAATTTTGCTATGAAAAGTCACAGGACTGTGTTCTGTGTTTTTTGTTATTTGTTATGCACCAAACACCAAGACAAATTCCTTTTATGTCAAAACATATTTGGCAATAAACCTGTTTCTGATTCTGAGGATTTCTGGTAGTATGGCTATATAATACCTCATGGAGAGAATGGAATCAGCTCCAGGTGGCCTATCATTTTTATCATGTGCAAATCATTTGTAAGTATCAGCACATGCTCAAGGGCCACTGGGAGTGTCTATTTTCTAGATTTGTCCAATTCCTCAGGCCAGATGAGATGCATTTACTCTATTCCATCTGCAGCCTGGGTCATTCTAACAGTCGCACTGATTTGATTGCCACTGTGGAGGCCAAATACTTTCATATAGCTCTGTAAATAAAAACTCTCATGTGAAAAGGGTGTGGTCTATAACAGAAAAATATATTTGGTTCATTAAGTCGTCAAGCTTACATTTAGAAGTCAAACAATTATAGATTTTCAAGGCCAATATCTGTGTTTATTAGAGAAAAAAAGCCAAATACTATGTTTATTTATTTTTTTGAAATCAAAGGTTTGTTATGTAGTCTATGTGTTATTTAGTCAACAAACAATTAGCCGCATTGCCACTTTCCTTTATGTCTACTATAGCTGTTGTCTAGAAAATTAAATAGGTGCATCATTCATATAGATAGGTGGATGAAACTGAATGCCAAGAGACACTATAAGTAGTTTAAGTTCTTGAACTATAATTTGGATTTTTGCTTATTGGAAAGCCTTTTGTTTTGTTAACTATGTAGACTATACACCAAAGTGTGCAAAAATTGACTTGGTCTCTCATTCACTTTCATTAAAAAGGTGGATCAAAAAAATATAATTTCCAGTTGCAAAGCAATTTTGGCCTTTAGCATTGGCACAGAGTTCATGTGTGGTGAACGCCCGGCAAATAGAAATGCTGCTTTGGGTATGTTGACCTCTGAAAGAAAATCCAACATGGAGGACAACCGTCACAGTGCAACTAGCTACTTGCTAATACTAGCTAACTAGCAACACTTGCACAATTAGCAACCCCAACATAACATTGCAGTGGATGGTAGTGCCCTCCTCAGATTTTGAAAAGCCCAAACTATTCCATATGACATCCCATCCTTTTTCAAGAGAAACGATAATTCATTGGGCAAAATCAGATGTGACCAAGCCTTTAGAGTACTGTAAAAATGCACAATTCTACTTGAGCTGATCATTCATTTTATTAGTAAGAGCATTTTGGCTACACAAAGACAACTGATTCCATTTTCTAAATTTGATTTATTATATTAATAAAACCACATAGTAGTGTTTAACAAGCTACTTTAACTATCTATCTTAGTTGCAAAAAATAAGCCTAACTGTCACTCTAAGAGAGTGTTTAGCTGTTGTCACTCACTGGATGATATTGTGTTGCTGTGTAGTAGTGCGTTACAATGCACCATGGGTACATTTCATCACATATACATGTCAGGGCAGCACGTCAGAGGCTATTTCCTCTTGGTAGCATGTGATCAAGCATCAAGCACTGTCAGCAATTCAGATCAAAGATGGATGGCATATAGATATTAAACTCTAGAGCCTGTGATGTGCCAAACCCTTCCTCAGCGCTCACACACACACACACACACACACACACACTTCTGAATGTTCAGAGAAGAAGAAAGAAAAATTACTTGCTGACCTTATGGACTAACAGGACCATGAGGGCATCACCACTATACTCAGACAAGAAGTGGATCAGGATGTTAACCATTCAACTAGCCATAATGCAATAGAACAGACCACTGCAGACAATACAAGGCAATACAAGGAAGTCTCTAGAAACAAATTCTTCCTGTTACTTAAATACTGTTTTGAAATGACCAAGGCATTGAAATAGCTTCAGTGTGTTAACATGTTGTATGTAACAATGTCCATTCATTATAAATGGCAAAAGTACAGTAATGACTCAGTAAAAGTACAGGAAGCATTTGTACAACTTACCATATTGACTTCTGACACCATGTCTATACTTGCCACGTCTATACTCATACCAACAGCAACCGGTGTACCTTAAAATATAAGAAAAGAAAGTTAACCATGGGTTGTTACATGATAGCGTTATAAAATAATGAAAAACCCATCGGCGACAACATGACACTACATAAAACAAACTAGATGAGGCAACCCACTGCATACCTCCAAAGTCTGGGCGAAGGCGAATATCGTATCCTTTTAACAGTTTATCCACAGTCTCTTTGACAAAAGACATGTTCCCCGGTTCGTTGACGCTGAAAGAGAGGACAACGAGGACGGTAACGCATTTTCAAGACGAACATTCATAGGTATCTCCCCTCTCAAGCCTCAGACACTTACCTCTGGGCACAGCACATTACTGCCACGATAAGTGGCAATGAAAGAATGTCAACCAGCCCTGTTTTCCGGGATCCCCACATCCCTTGTGCTCTCTGAAAGGATGTTGTCCAGCGTTCAACAAATGACTAAATGACAGCTGATTAGATTCTCCATCGCCAGAAGAAGCTACACTGTCCACACTCCTGCCGAGGTCCTCGAAATCAGGTGAGAGTCCTTGCACGCTTATGTCTACCTCTGGCGCAGGCTATATTAACATGATTAATAAAGCAGCGGCGCATTTACTTTGATGTCAAATATGTTACATTCCCTGGGTTGGCAGTGAGGTCGTATTGCCACGTAGGGATATTCCATGTCTCCATCCTTCGCTTTGTACAGCTTTTGCGTGTTAGACTCTTTGCACAAACATACGACAAATGGTTTTGTCAAATATTCACATCGCACTTGTGGTCTCTCAGGGGATACAAATCCACAGGTCCGCCGCCCGAGAGAACCGCATGCACTGAATTGAAATATACATGCTGTCACCTGGTTGTCACCCAGGTTCATGTGTCTTTGGCCCTCACCTCGTCACCATCTCTTACACGTCCTATTCATAGTTAATTCTGAGTTAGAGAAATAATATCCCTCTATATGCCAGGGTGCACAAGGCTGTATTAATTAAGGGCCACGTGATAGCACAGTCTGCTCGCGAGTTTACTGAAGCGATTTCCCTGATTTGAGCCCAAGAGCCCAATTATGTTTAAAGGAGAAAGGCTGACATAAATCTTTGTTGTGAATTCACAACATAGTAAATATATCAAACTGATGTAAGGTCTATGAAGCACTTATGAAGATGGGCTCTTTAAAAAAAACACACACACAAATGAAGTTTTCTGAAATATATTTGATTTTTGTTTATACTGGTAGTTATACGTCATAGTTTACCATTTTTATTTATCCCTACATCACTGACTGCATTGTACTCTGGGATTACGCTTAGGTCTAAGCCTGTGCATTCTCCCACTGCTCCTACAATTCACTGAGAGACATAAACCAGATGTTTACTTTGGTAACCTATACTAGACTTTGTTTAGAGAGGGTCCACATTTCTATAGGGATATGAATTGGGACCCTTTCTCCACTCCCAGTTTTCTGAAGAGAAGCCTGAAGCCAGCCAATATTAACAGAAAAGGTTGGCTATAACATTTTGGTTCTCAGTTCCATCAGTATAATTTCAAATTGTTCTCCCTGCAGTATGTAATTGATCACTTTTCATTTGATCACTTTTCAGTTGATCAGTTTCAATTGATCACTATTCAGACTGTATGGCTACATTCTGACAGGCCAGACTGGTTTAGAGTTAAACTATCCAGGGACCATCCCTGTCCAGGGACCATCAGGGGTCCTTGAAAGCGTTCCATGACATCCCCAGAAAATGTGGGTGGGTGAAGAATATTTTAATCTCACTAGCATTTCCCTCACTAGAAGTTAGCACCGTAAGAATGACTGTTGTAATCACACTGTGGGTTTGACTGCACCTACTGTGGTTATCACCCCACCTACAGTGCAGTATAGACAATTACGCAATTCTATTCTGTGTCATAACTAACTGGAAAAATCCTCTCAGATGGGGGCACTCAAACATAAACGTATTAAATGTTTGGTCCATGGTCTAATGTAGATCTATTTAGGGGTCCTTGAAATGAGAAAGTGTGGGAACCCCTGATCTAAGTCACCCATAATCCATTTGTTCTAGCAGTAGATGGGATGTGTAGAACTTAATAAACTGTATGGTGTTCTCTCTTAAGCCAACATCATTTATCTGAAGATGGTCTTTAATGTATGTGCAGAAAGAAGTGCATACACACTGTACTATATGCTGTTGAGGTGTACTTGGATTTTCTCAGCAGAGGACACATTTGTGTTTCATCACAGATAATGATTTAAATTTGGTTAGACTGCTCTGGCTTCTCCGCCAGAGTGGAAAGAAGCTGTGAAATACTTTTCAGTTCCTCCCGTGAAGAGTTCATGAGGATGCTATCTGTGCTTTTCTAATCTGCCGTAGGGGAAGAATAGCTCAATATCACTCCAGGGAATAAGAGCGTGGTTGAGCTGGACTCTTCACCCAACAGATTTCACCTTCCATTCATGCATGATGTAGAAATTGTTCTTCCGCTGCATTTTAAGATGAGTTTACTAGGCTACTAAGCTTTTATTTATGTATTATACTCTGCACAAGACAATAATAGCAGCCATTCTTACCTTGTGTCATAGATGGCGTAGAGCTTTTTATTCCCATCAACAGCATTCCTGTAAAAGCAGTAGAGGAAGGAATTACTTTCTCTGTGTCAATCCAGTGCATCCTCTTTATTATAAGAAATGTAGGCATGTTATACCCATAAATGTTGCACCTTGAAGGCCTCCCCCCTCCTTATGTCAGATTCTACTGACTTTGACATAAGTGCCATCATCTTTGCCAAACAGTAAATAAAAAGTGCTACCCATTATTTTCACTCATACTTTTTCCTTTCCCTGCCAGAGAGTCCTTAGTTTGAGAGAAACAAGAATGTAAGCAACCAAACCTTTTTACCTTGAAACAGAATTCTTGAGGGTGTTGGGATTTCGAAACACCTTTTTGTACTCGCTTGTCTTTTGAAATTTGATGAAAATCCACTTCCTTAATTGACTAAATTGAAAGTGAGTTTACCCTGGTGAAAATAAATGTCTATATGGAGTACTGTTTGTGCTGCTGCCAGAGGTGTGTGACACACTGTCATACCCTGCGGTACCTATAACCAAAACAATCATCAGTTTTGTATTCCACTCAAGTTGCAGTAAACCTACAGTTCACTATCAAAATGACAAAATGAATGCAGCATTTCAAAAAGGCAACCTAAGCACTGAACGACCTACTGGTGGCTCAACATACCCTGAGCTGGCTTCAACCTCTGTTGGTCTTGTCATTATTTTTAAACAGCAGCATCCACAGGAAATATGTTGTTTCCAAAGGTGGACAAGATCCCAAACTATAAGTGGAACAACATTTCTCTCTCCACAGAATTTGCCCCGTTCTCCTCCATGTACAGTCAATACTGCTGGCTACTTCTTCGCAACACATTGAGCCAATAGGTTCAAATATTTAATTTGCCACTGGGACGGAAGTGGAATTAGATTAAATCACTATAATATTCCTATAGGGAATAGTATTTAATTAGGTTCGTACTGATCTTATCGCACGTTATTGCATGTATTTTATCTTCTATGCTATCACTATAATATCCCTATAGTTTATAGTTTTGTGTGATATCTGTATAGTATCCTTAGAATTTGCTATAGCATTTCTATAGTTCTTTTTCATATGGGAAAACCCTCTTTTGGTTGTCTTTTTAACTACTGTTGGATACTCTCTTGCCCTTTCCTTGTTTCCTTTTCTCTCTCTCTGCCGATCCCCCCACCCACACCTCTTCCTTTCATTATAGTGGCCATACATCCTACTGCTTAGGCTCGGTAGCAACGGACGCACTGCATGTCTGCCCATCTTTTTCACACCAAAGTCTGTTGGGCGCACTGTGTACTTTGCTTCTGGATACACTATTGGATTTCCCAAACGTTTCTTTGTGCTTGCGGGTCCTCAGAGACAAAAGGGAAAGTAAAGGATGGTCAGTCAGCAGAAGTGTCGGGAACCTCTCTTTTTGCTGCCAACGTTTTAATCGCTCTGGGGCAAAAATAAACCTCGCTGACAGTGATTTTTATCCGCACCTTATTTTTTCCAATATGCAATTATGGTGGTGCAATTACGGAGGTGACGTCCCTCTAAATTGATGCCACATACTAAGCATTGCAATCTACGTGTCAGATCTACGGAGGGAAGTTTGACCGCGTATCGTCTTGTGGGGTAAGCTTTGGCAACTGCGGTTCAATGCTTGTGCAGCGTTGCGTTGCGTTACAGGCCAGCTGACAGTGAGATGTAGCGGGACTAGTGGGCACTGGAGGAGAAAAGGAGTACAGTAGTCTACCCGAGTTCTGCCGTTAGGGATACTGTAGACTCACAGATCGGCTGGCGGTGGTGATGAGAGCCGGGGGAAGAGAGGTATAGCTATATATTCACAGTTAACGTCTTATTGATATGGGATTGGATGGCTTGGCAGTGGGATCCGACGTGTGAGTGAGTCGTGGATGCAGGGCTTCTGAAGCTGCGGTGCGGACAGTATTGCGGGCTTCGCTTTACACTTGGATTCTGTGCTTGTTGTTGGTACAGAGGGTACAGATGGTACAGATGTAGCCTCGTTTAGGTTACTGGGCTATTGTTGGTTGGTGGAAAATACAGTAGAGCTTCTGTTGATAAGTCATCAACTTATAGAGAGCAACATAAGGCAAATGTAAGCCTTTGTAATGCAGAGGAGGGTGGGCTAGGAGGGGGTCCAACAAAGAAAGGACACACTGTTTGAGACTCCACTCGAAACATCTGAGAAGGAGAACTTACTTGGTATTATCATCATTATTATTATTATTATGTTTTTTATAGCCATATCCTATTTAGTCAGGCAAAATCTAAATGCTTGAATGAACTTTACACATCTGCTGTTTGATTTGGTTACATGCAGAACGTTGCATAGTATATTTTCTGGCACTGTCAGCATATTACTGGCTTAATGTGCATGTTTCACTATGATATGGTAGTGAACCCACATTGGAGCACCTGATAAAGGTTTACTGAACACCTATGAGCATACAGTGACATGGGGTGGAGGGCTATTTGCAACACTACTCCTGCTACTACCTGACAATTAATGGATATAATAATAATAATAATAATAATAATAATAATAATGGCATATATTTAATGCAATTGTGAATTGTATTACCTTGTCGTGATTGATTATTGATGATGACTTAATCTTATTTATTCCAAAGTGAAATGAATAACTCTGAAAGTGGGGCTCTAGATCAAATAATTCTCACATTGCACATACAACATCATTAATGCTACTTCATTTTAGATATGAAGCAGTCGTTCAATAATGCTTGCAACAAAAGTTAAGAGGTAATATTAAATATTAAGTAACATGAAAAGAACAAGCAGATATCATGAATTAGTCTTGAATGTCTTGTTTTAGGAATGGGCGATGGAATGTGCTGCAGCTTTGCAATGAGAAGTCTGTGGGTCTGTGTCTTGCTTGTGAGCATCACCTGCCGTCTGAGGTAAGGAACTAACTTTGTCAGGACAGCATAATGGCACTATTTGGAAAATTGACATGTGGGCAAAAGTAGGCTGATATATTTCTAATGATATACAATTATTTTGTATTTTGGAATTATTATAAATTATGTTTTGTTTCCATTTTTTTCTAGTTTGCTTGTTTCCAGAAGTTGAAAAGCAAATACTATTTTTTCAAAAAAATATTTGAAAAT
>CABFOQ010001176.1:12417-32866 GCA_900660455.1 Gephyroberyx darwinii | reverse complement strand
TTACCCCCCCACCCCACCCCCCCACCCCCACACACACACACATATACAGACATACACACTAATCCACTCAGAGAATAATGCTCTGCATTGCAACATCAGACTTATACTCATTCCAGACAGGGAAAATGTGCCTGTATTCATGAAGCCTGGATGAAGCCTTTGACAAAGAGACATCAACTGTTTAGACCTCTTAAGTATGAATCAGTGGCGCTGTGAACACGGTGAATGGCAGCCACCTGAGTGTGTTGCTGTGACCTTGAGAAAGCCATCATTCCTTTCATAAAATAGCGGGTCTATTGTTCTCAGTGTACGGAAGCCAAAGTAGGCGAGAACTTTTTCAATTGATTGTCAAACAGCAATAACAAGAAAGCCGAGCAGCGCTGTGATTCTGATCAATAATCTATGGAGGAAAGATTTATGTTTCGCAAGCATACTGCTCAGTAATTTCAGCATTACAGTGTTTTGTGAAACAGTTCAGTGTTTTGAAGCTTGTAGATAAATATAATTAAATGATTGTGAAGTTCAAATTCCATTTCCCCTTTTTAAACGATTAACTTTCGCATAAAAGTTGACATGCGCTATTTACACTTGGTCTGAAAAGTTGGTAAAATTCTATATACATTACTATACACTGATTGCTCCAACGTATCTATTAAAACATGTTGCGTTCATCTGGAGAAGACCAAAGGAAGCAAAATAAAATTTGAGTGAATTCAGAATTAATTTGAATTAGATAGCTACATAATCCAATCAAGATTTGGAGTAAGCTAGTGAATAGTTCTGCTGACTTAGTAGCAAGAAAATCAATTTCTTGTCTCTTTTCGGACCCTTATAAGGTTACGGTATGCATGTATTTAGTAATGTTGAAATGTTGCAGACCTCTTTTGGAAGAAGACAGATTGCTGGAGCAAACTGACCTTCCGCTTGTTATCCTGACTCTAATCACCCATTTTTTCGCCTAATCCTTAGTTTTTCCGGATTTACTGGAAGATCTAGGAATGTCACAAACAAAAAAAATTCAACTGTGTGATACCGCCAGAATCCTACCATCATGAAATAAGGACTATGTACAAGGACTATGTACCCACATGTGTTTGGGGTCCTTGACCTCTATAAAGACAATTTCACCAAATCTTATTTTAACTGTTTTCAAAATGTAACTGTCACCTGATTCATAACAATTTGCTAAAATGTATCCACAGTCTTGTAAACGGCCTTAATAATACATTTAAGGATCAACACTGTTTCAATTTCAGCGTGCAGCCACAATACTTTGCTTTCTCTCAGCCCAAACCTTGAAACTTGCTGCTCATACTGAACAAATTCTGTAAATGCGTGACCACGATAGATTACTTCCTGAATATTTCCTCTCTGTCATGGGTGGTAGTCTATGACACACGCTGTAACATAGCAGGTAAACTCAGATTTTTTTAAACTGAGCGAGAGAACAATCCATCTCTATCTATAATGGGGGCAACACAATGGGGGCTTGTCCAGTGTAATTTTGACTTAGTAGAATATGAATGGATAGAATGGCTGTTCCCTTTTAACGTTCGTAAATTAATAATTATTGATGAGTAATGAGTAAATGAGTAATTCAGCTGGTACACTTGACAGCTGCCTTTTAAATTCCATTATAATGTTTCTTGGACATGAGCGTTGGGTTTGTGTATGAGACCCAGAAAGCTGAATCGTTATGGAACTGAACTGAACACGCCAGTGGCGATTGTGTTAAACATTTTTCATGGGTTTCATGGATTGGCTTCTGACACAACCCTGCAATATGGAGCCAACATTTGGACAACTACCATCACTTCCAGATAAAGTTAGACATTTTTTGGAACAACTTACCTAATTGTAGCTAGGTACTAACCCAATGTACCTGTCTACTCAGTCTGTCTGTGTTTCCCCCCAGTGGTCCAATCACTCAGTGTTGCGGAGCAGCCATGTATCATATTTGCCCATAAGAGCAGCTTTTTGAAGCCTGGTGCAAATAGACACTGCAGTATCTTACATAGAGCATAAGTGCAGAACACACATTTCAGAAGTTAATTTAAGAACATTTGAGGAACTTTAGACCTTGGTAACGTAATTTAATCCCAATAATCTCCCTGGATGAAGTGTGAGACCTGCATTAGGACCTCATACTTAGAGTAGATGATTATTATAACGTGAATGATTGCACTTTGCTCTTGTGCGATAATCAAAACAAGACAGTATTGTAAAGGCTCACAGTATTCTTTCTCTTCTTACAGAGAAGGTGACAGAGATCAAAACCAACATCTTCGTCACAAGCTTTGGTCCAGTCTCTGACACTGAAATGGTAAGGGCCTCCTTTTATTGAGTTACCTTTTCAACAGTTACTAAAGGGATTTTCATGCTAGCATAAAAGTTAAGGATTTTATTATGATTTTCTTCTTATGATGATGCAAATGTGACAATGGAGACATTAGCTAATAACTGAAAGTAGAGGAGCCCAACAAAAACATTGGGAGCACAATAATATCTGTTAACAAAGAAGTCTATGTGTTCAAAATTACCCCATGTCATTAGTGTGCCACATTGTGGAATGACATGGAGTCAAATGTAATATATTGTCAATTTATGTACTGAATATATTCCTACTTTGTGAAAAAAAAATTCTTGCATCCTAAATGGGGGACCATGTATACAAAGGGCTGTAGTTCTTTACGTATCCATTCAACATGCTTTAAAATACCATCAAATTAAAGCAGTTTGCACTTTAACCTAGCCATTGTGTCATTTCACATCCAATGAATGGAGGAATAACATCAGTGTGTTGCTGCTCAAATACTTGCAACTCACTTTATTTGTAGTTATGCAACCACCCACTGTTACAACCAGCCCCGGTCTCCCCTACTGTAGGCAGATTACAACTTATGTTGTCAGTGTTATCTGTGTCAAATGGCAAAAGGTTTTATGCTCCAGTGATGTCATTTTTGTTCTGTAGGAATACACAATTGATGTGTTCTTTCGTCAAAGTTGGAAAGATGAAAGACTTTGCTTTAAAGGCCCAATGGAGATGCTTCCCCTGAATAATCTTCTGGCCAGTAACATCTGGACACCTGACACCTTCTTTCTCAATGGGAAGAAATCCATTGCACATAATATGACTACACCTAACAAGCTACTAAGACTTAAAGATGACGGGACTCTTCTCTATACCATGAGGTGAGCACTCCCAACTTTATTCTCTTGTCATACATGAACTTGGATATGGACATTTCTACGTCATTCAGTTTTACAACAAATATATACTGTATAATCCAATTAAAACTGGAGAAATTACTAAAACATTAATCAGTGTATAGTACTCCATTGGAAATGGCATTTAAGACCCCTGTTGTACTAATACATCCCACACACTCATACAGATCTGAGTGGTGCATTTATGAGTCATCTAACCTCATGTTGTCCTCATGTGGGTCATATGAACCTGAAAGTGCAGTGTCCATGTTTTCATTGACCCAGTGTTCAGACCAATACTGGGTCTTTTTGAGGGAGGCCGGTGTGTGTCCCTCCTCCTTAATGGAGGAGTCTGTCCACCATCAACCGTGCTGCCAGAGCACAGAAACATTACCATTGACATTGACGAAAACACAGCTCTTTATGAGCATGACCTATTCTGTGTGTTATTGCTCCAACACTCTCAATTACAGTCCACAACTCAGATACTGAGATCATGATTTGAATGATGTATAATGATACAAGCAGTTATGGAGTGTGGTGTGAAGTACAGCAACCTGCTCTTGATGTTCTTGGCAATGTGTTACCTAAAGGTCACTGACAAACTGTGATTGGTGATTGGTATTATCTAGCCAAATTATGGTAGAAGAACTAACGCAACACAACACTTTGAACCTATGATACATAGACATCCATACTGTGGAACGATAGATGGTAGCCTAAATAGAAGCATCTCATGTACATCCTGACATTGCTTTCATTTAAATACTGTGCCATCAGCTTAACTGGACAATAAAATCCAAATCAAATATTAACAAGGAAGTGAAAGGAAATGGATGTGGGTGCATCTGAAAAATGAGTATTGATCGATGGACTTTAAAATTGCTGCAAATCTACATTTGGTAACACTACAAGCCATTAGAATGGTTTTACCGTGGCCTCTAAATGCATTTCTGTTCTGGGAACAAGGTTATTAGAGAAACATTTTATGCATGCATTACTCTACAGTGGCTGTTCAAATAACAAGTACAGTGCCCTAGCTACTGTACCATGAAAATATCTCTCAGAGGAAAGACAGTTTTGATCCAAGCACTTCACTGCAAGCTTTACACTATACGTCAGTGCACTTTTGCAGTAATACACAATGGAACATGAACATTTCTTACAAGAGATGATCTAAAACATAGAGTGTACTTTAATGATTCAGTCCTAGAGAATCCTTAAAATAATGATGATGGGTATGCCTTAGATGTCTGAAACAATTGGTAATTCATCTGTGTGACTATACAGTATTGATAACAGATCACAGTCCTTTTTGACTATTATGATTTATTAAGGAACCAGCAACCTATATGTTTGACTTTGCTAATTAATGCCATTCAGAACTGGCCATTTACTATGGAATAGTGGATATGAGACATCCTCAAGCATGCCAGAGCTATGTAACAGTAGACTAACACATTGATTATCTGGGTACGGTTTTGTTTTGTACCTTTAGTAATGACAATTTGTGGCCAGTAATTGACAAATAAACAGTTGAATAAGAGGACAGCCTCTGTTCTAGCAGTGAAAACATTGACAGTGCAATCAGCAGAGGCAAATTACAATAGCAATAATTTGTAATGAAGACTTGCAACATCTTCAGAGACATTTTTGGTTTTCCATTGAATAACTGCGCCAATAACAGACCAATAACTTCATCTTATCATAGTAGCTCACACAACGTGCACACACACACACACACACACACAGAGAAAGACACACATAGGTGTGCACATGCACACTTACAATCTCAATTCCACAGTTTGACTTTACATAGCAGTCCACTAGGGGGTGTTGTACGGCATTATATAGAGACCCTATTCTCTTTCTACTTCATATTTGACCAGTACGTTCACCGTGTACATATGGAGGCTAGTGTTTGTTGAACATTTTCACTAAAACAGTTGAAACAGCTTATAGCCGTCAATATACTGAGATTCCAATTCTGTTGTGGATTACAATTTTACTTCCATATTGCATTAGTACATTATAATGTTCTGCATTATAGAGTAAAACCTCCAATTCATTTTTATCAGTATCATATTCAATTTGATAAGCGGTGCATTTATGATGATTGAGCTGTCCAGTATTTCGCTACTGTTATTTAGGATGACAGTGACATCTGTGTTTATGAGTATCTCCAACAGAGGGCAGAATTTGATAAAGCTGTGGGGTTCTGTAGTGTGGATGGGTACTGCTGTTACATTGACCCACTAGAGGAGCTCATTGGTTTTGTGTTTCTGTTTCCAACTGCTCATTTACAGTAATGCTATGAAATGTTACAAATCCAGCTGTATAACAGCGACAGACAGACAGACACAGAGAGATAACATAATGTGCTGGTATCCTAGAGCCATTTTCTTCTCCTGCAAGTAGTGCTTTAGTGTGATTTCACAGCCAGGTGGCAGCCTTGCTCCACATATAAAATAATTCTCAAGCTCATTTTCACACGTATGATTGAATTCTACTTTGTTAATAGGTATCATCATGGGTCCCCTGGTGGCTCAGCTGCTTATTGAACTGTGTTGGGAAAATCACTTTTAGCTCTGCCGTTAATTATGTAGGAAAAAAATATTGAATGAGGGTGAGCTGCTGTCCCCTGATTGATTTTCATCAGTTCATGGCTGAATACAAAACCAATCACAACTGTATCCACTTGATTCATAATGGGTGGTCATAATAAATAGTGGAAATGGTGATGATGATGATGATGATGATGATGATGATGATGATGATGATGATGGCCCATCCAATCAGTTTTTATTCTGACTTTGAATTCATGATTTCTTCTTTCAGACTAACTATATCAGCAGAATGCCCCATGCAACTGGAGGATTTCCCAATGGATGCCCATGCATGTCCACTTAAGTTTGGAAGCTGTGAGTAAACATTTCTTTTAGAAAATACAATGCAATATAGTGCGCCGTATATAGTACACTATAGTGCTGAATAACATTAAATCATGCAAGAACAGGAACAGTATACATCCATAACCTAGACATCAATGACTCCTAAGCACTAAAAGCATCACTACAGCAAACATTTCTAAAAACACAAGGTCAATAGTCAGGAAATTGGTATGCAGTGTTGATATGGTATCAGTTTCATTGTCTATCCATTCATTGATGGCAAGGATGGATGTAGCTGGGTAGATCTGACTGCCTGTCCCTCAGGTACAGAGCTATTGTTGTGGCAGTACAGGAGATGACCACGTAGACACTGACACCCTGCCGATGATTAAGTCATTAATCAACATGTCAAGGCTATTCCACTGCACCCTTCGCTGCCTCCCCAGCCACCTATAGGGGAAACTATTTCAAGCACAGATAGACAAACACATGCCCTTGTCCATGCACGTGTATGCCTGTGCGTGCACACACGCACCCACGCACGCACGCACGCATGCACGCACGCACACACACACAAACCTACATTTAACACCAACTTCTGTTAATCCACTTCTACGTCATGTACATGCGCAGCCAACCACACTAGTGGCTTGTGCCCAGCTGTCCCTATGCCTTATAAGCTAGTTAGGTTGCCTCACATGGCTTCAGTCCACAAGAATATCTGGGGACCTCCTGTCATGCAAGTTTAAGATTAGCATTTGAGGTCTTCCCTGCAACCAACGTAGGGAGGGTTATCTCAGGCCTCGCTCTGGGCTCTGACGCAGAGCTATGCTGCACTGCTCGCTATCATTACACATAGCCACTCCCACGCCTGTTTTAGGCACCCTGACCCCCAGCTGAACTGGGGTAGGGATAATCAGAGCAACTAAGTCAGACTAAATTAGCCTGGATGCTTGATGCCAAGCTACTATCCTTTGGCAATTAAGGTATCGGCCAAAAAGACAAATACTGTCTACCTAAGCAATTATGATACACCTAGAAGACAGGCGATATTAGTGGTGATATATAAAGTACTGTAAGCAATGATTTTACTTTCTAATTGCTGGCACTAACTGACTTTGCACTTCTGTTAAATCTACATGCAAGACCTATAAATCATACGAAAAATATATAGATCGGTACTTGGAGTTTTGAGTTTTGGTTGACAAAAAGTTGAAAAAGAGTTTTGCCTCTTTTTTTTTTATCCTTCTCAAAGACAGGAACAACAAACCGTGTTTTTTGTCTCTGGCAATAATTGCAATAGTGGCATTATGAAACAGCTCTGTCCATGGGATCCATGCTATCATGGTATTATTCACTTTATAATGTTGGTGAAATTTTAGGAGAATAGAAATGTCAATTTCTCCTTTGGTTTATCTCAGTTTACTGGGTATAGATTTTCAAATGTGTCTGATAGTGGTGGAGCTATTATGGATTTATTTTGGGTTTGTCTGTCCAGGTGAATCCACCCCACAGCACCCCAGGGTTTAAGAGGTTAACATGAATTAACTGAGTGTACTGGTGACTGAGATGGCCACAGCACATGGTGTGTATTGCTTTCATGTGCATCAAGCCATTCAGTCTCCATTGGGCCCTGTGGATGTGGCCGGTATCCTCTTAGAAGCCCTTCTCATCAGGACAGAAACACTTCTTTATTGACATTCAGAGGATCAACATGATCACTTGGAACTGTAACACCAGAAGTGGCATAGAAAACTAACAAAGACTGGATGCAACTTATGTATTTTCCTAACCATGACATATATTTTTGAAACCAGATGTGATGGTGGAAATGCAGCCCGTGTGTTGTTCGATGTGGTTAAGCTGTAAAAGTTAGCGTGGTACAGTATATCCTGGTCGCTCTGACTCCATTAACCCTAGATAATCCTTTGACCTAATGGACAGAACTCACCCCTGAGCTCAAGGCTTTCAAAGCTAGACCTGTCCTGGACTGTTGTGTCAATCACTTCTCATGGACTGGACTGTCAGTCTCATGATGCTCTCACTGTAGCGCCAGAGGGTTTGTGGAAACATTGTAGTATAAATAGATAGAGATATAACCATTACGTAGATGTATCTCTGCTATCATGTTAGGAATTGGGTCAATTGTAGAAGAGAATATTGATTTTGTGAACACAGAATAGAGGTCTTTCAGAGGATGAAGTGTTTGAATGACAGAGATACATTGAAATGCCACGCAAAAGTTTATTTATTGCGTTTAATTGTGTTCATATTATAAATCCCATTGCTAAGGGTTGGATACATGTTCTTTTGTAGTTTGTAGTTTAATCACAGGTTTGCATTTGACTGTAATCTTAGCCCATATTTAGCTCCTTGGTTAGCATATGGCTGACATAAAATTATGAAAAGATGATTCCTAGTTCACTATTTACTGCAAACTATTCTTCTTTGTTTCCCCCCCTCTGTCTGTCTATCTTTTAAACTGTCCACCTCTGCTTTGTTACTTTACTCATGTTCTCTCATGACCTGATTTAATCTCACTAAACCTCCCCACTGTGATTTTCTCTATTTTTCTCTCTCTCTCTCTGCCCTCCCCACCTTCACCATCTCAGTCCCTCTCTCTCTTTCTCCTGTCGCGTTGTGCTGTTGTTCTATTTCTTGCCCTCCTGCTGTCATTTTCTTCAGACCTCAGCAGCTTCAGTCTTGCTAGTGAGTTTGAAAAATGAAAAACAAAAACAAGATTGTTTGTTTTTTATCATTACTGTACCTGAACTCCTCCACTGTGGCATTTATAACTGCAGGCTGGTTGTGTTTGTATCTTAGTGAACATGCACACCTATATTTGACAGTTAAGTACATTACCCAATACAATTCTTAAGCAGCAAGCTTAAGAGAGAAGAACAAACAGGTTCATTAATGAACTTTAATCGTCACATACACTTACATGCAGTGACTAGATATACACACATCATATCACCCCACACACATGCACATGCAGGTCAGAGGACAGAGCGTAGCCATTGAACGGCGTGCCTGGAGCAGTTTTGGGGTTAAGTGCCTTGCTCAAGGGCACTTTGGCAGTGTTGGTGGGCACCGTAGCTGTGACACCAGTCATTTTTTTCAATCACCAGCTCAGCTGGTGGTGCCGGGGATCGAACCAACGACCCTCCGGTGATATTGCATGCTTATTCATACTATACTCATACTACTCATATCATAGTAGAAAGCAATGCTGAAGATCTTGAAAACCTCAGCTGTGTTCTCACTGCAGTTTATCTCATTCATAGTTTTGCACCTTACAAATGAATAGAAAAAAACTGCCTCAATTAAATGACATGAAATGCAAACAGAGAGCAAAATGAGATGGAGAATTGTCTCACTTTCAGGTGTCTGTTGACTCAACCTGTCTAATAGCCAACTTTCTCTTTTAGATCATTCTGCTATTTGAAGTGTCTCTCTAGCCAAAATTATGGAGACAGACCATTGTTTATTTGGCAGTATTTCCTATATTTTTGTTAGCCCATATCTTTTCTTTTAATGCTGAACAGGAATTTGTGAAGGACTATAATGCATCACTCACCATTCCCAACCAATGCAAAACACAGATGAGAGAATTGTTTGCACATAGCCAATGGAAGAAATTACAAAAAGGGAGCACAGCAGGAGAAAGGGTTGAAATAAGTTAGAGTGTATAAGTGCCCAGAATCACTTTGGCTTGTACACCTACTGAGTTGACTTCTGAACAACTTTTCAATACTTCCATCTCACTTCGTACAAAATCTAAACCTAACTAGCCAGCACAACCCAGATTACTGTACAGGAGCATGTGTGCAGTAGGTCACTTCATCATTACTTCAGCATTACTGCGAGTACCATATGTGGCTTTTGTAAGTGCAAGGTCCATTTGTTAATGCTCTTTCAGTGGCTAGTTGTGCTCCAGTGCTAATGCTACAGATAATAAATAACATCCTGTCTCTCAGAACTTCACAATTATGATTAGATTCACAATGTATTTCACTTCAGGACCACTTTTTACAGTCAGAAATCTTAACTGGGCAAGTCGACCTCTTAGACATCACAAGCTTGCATGTCAACTAAAGGTCACAAATGAAGCATGACTTATTTTTATTTTTATTTAATCACAGCTACAAAGGGCTATACTGGGGATGCACTTGAAATCAAGGAGGCTCCTATGTCACTGACTAAACATTATTGGAAAGAGTATATTTCTAATATATAGAGCATTCCACCATGCAATGAAGTATCATAGTCATATTAAAATCCTCCTGTGTCTCTACAACTAGCATTTCACCGCATTTGATTTAAAACAATATTTTTGTAAGGTACATGTGCTGAAGTCTTAGCTCAGTGATGGATGTTTTGATCCCAGGGCAATGGGTTTTAAGGGCAGGTGTGTGTGTTAACCAGCGCACACAGATTTAATGGAGGTTATATTTAAGACAAGCAAAAGGGGAATATCAATTACCCTCCTGCTTCTGCAATGAGAGAGAGAAAGAGAGCGAGAGATGATGAGAGAGAAAGAGAGTGAGAGATGATGGGACGGTGCCAATGTGAAGTCATATTGACCCAGACTGGAATCATCATTGTCAAGGAAATTGTAAGCTTTGAATAATAACCTTGGTTAGATGACTTTTTATCTTTACTGATACACACTTTTTTTTAATATAGTAATAATTCCTGGGAGGGCGCTCTTTACTGTGACTATGGGTACGACAGTGATACTGTAGGTGCGAGGCTTGGCCGCGACGTGCCCATAATCACAATAAAGACCGTCCTCAAGGATACAGCAGTTACCACTTCATGGTGAAGTCTCAGGTGACATACACATAAATAAGAATAAAAACAGTAGAAAATAAGAAGCATAACTCACTACACCCTGGTTACCACAAGATTGGCATAGGAACTAAAGCAGGGCTAGCAGTGCTTTATGGGAATTATCAACACAGTTGGAACACATCTTTGACCAATCAGACTGCTTAGCTGAAACTACCCGTTGTGTAATCAACATTTTCTCTAACTGCTGCTAATGTAACACTGTGACTAAAGTAACATTGATTTGGACACCGGTTTATCTTATAACGAGATGAGTATCTGGAGCATCATGAGAATTTTGCTCCCCATATCATGTCATGGGACTTCTTCAAGGTGAGATTTACAACATCGTAACAGATTTATTTGATATTTAAACATGAAACAAAACAACCTAAATATCTGATTGATCATTTAAGTGTGAACATTAGCTAATTGGTTGTTGAGTTGTGAGTTGTTAATTACATGTTTGATTTGTTTTCTTTAGCTCCTGCATATTGATCATAACTATATTACGGGGTGCCTCTCTCAAATAATCTGTGATGTCAACTACATGATGGGTTTATATTGTCCAATGACTCTAGATGATAAAATTGCAACTGCTGTAATTTCCTGATTCAAAATTATGAAATGAGGACAATTTTTCCGCATGGTACCACCTAGTACCATGATTGAAGTTGTGAGTTTCTATTGAAGCAATGGATTCAGGGAAACACCAGCATGACTACATTACAAAAGGTTTTCCTCTATAGTAAACAGAACATCTGTATTTTTGGACAGACCGCAATGGACAGACGGACAGACATGCATTTTTTATATGACACTGCTGCTCTCACATGTGGACGTTAAGCACATGTATGCACACAAACACACACTGAATTTTTTTGGATTGATGGCTGGACTTAAGACGTAGAAAACAATAATACTGTAGGAAGACTGTATGCAGTTTAATTAGGAGTAAGTATAATTTCTTAATATATATACCTCATACTGAACAATGTATTTTCACCAACTCATTCCCCCCTGAGATCTCATTTGTGAACCTAACTGGGCCGTTCAAGTTTCTTTGGACCACCGTCAGGAACACCCTGAAATTGAACGAGAACATTCCCAACTGGGCACTCAAGAAGGCCCAACAGAGAATGTTCTTCCAGTGGCGACCTCACAACCAGTTCGTGTTAGACTTAAAATTTTTAAAAATCCTGACATCCTACATCACACTCGGGTATATCGCTACCTCCTCCTGTTCCAAGGGCAATCTCAATCTTGATGTCTGCATTGCTGAGCAGGTCATTGCCTGTCAGCTACCCTCCGTCAAGGAACTACATTCCACCCGGGTGACGGAATGGGCAGGAAAGATTGCTGCCAAGTCTACCCACCCAGGCAAATGTCTACTCCACAAAATTTCCTGCGGGCGTTGATATGGATCCATTAAAACCAAGACCACTCATCATCTTATCACCTTCCTCCCAAGAGCTGTCACCCTACTTCACCAGCCCTCCCAGGACTCCTCCACAATCGCTAGACTCCCCAACATTTTGTAATTAATAATTGTCTGCATTCCTTAGTTCTGTTAATATTTATTACTATGCTATTTACAATTTTGCTACTAACAGAGTGTGCACGATTCTCAGACTTGGCACACTGACATTTTGAGCTATGTTATGTTCTCCAGTGCTTGTAATTTATCCGGGTACGCTGAATGAATGTACCACTGGGCACTTACGACACTTCCCCCTACTGTTCAGATCAGACTGTGCACCATGCTGCTTGAATGCAAATATTACATTATATTGCTACAGAATATTGAATGGATGCAGAGTGTTATGTATAGTCTGCTGTGTCTTGTAAGTCTTGCACTGTACTGCTACCCATGTGTTTATTTATTGTAATGGTCCATTAAAATGATTCAGATTTTGATTGTACTGTGCAGTATTTTAGTTCTATACAGTGTTTCACTCCTTTCGGGCTACTGTACTAAAAATGCAAAGAGTATTTATTTGTATTACTGTATCATTACTACTCTATATTGTTCCCTAACCAAAGTCTGTTGAGGCTTTAAGAAAGAGAACTGTTTGCTGGCGTCATTACTGTTGACCCCTGATCTGATTCTGTTTGCGTGTGTAAAAGCCAGCTGACACCTTCCCACAATCCAATTAGGTCTAGTTTCAACAGCCAACCGGATTTACCACCAGTGCAGTTCTAACCTCCCATGGCAGTGTTTTACTTTAAGAAAGTGCTTTGTAATCTCTATTGCCTCTTCAGACTGATTTTGTAAGGGAAATGACTCGTTACTAAAATAAGCATTTTCTGCAGCATTCAGGAGAGAACTTTTTTGTTGAGGCTGAAGAAAGAACCTCTCACTTGTCTTCATATTGAACCAAGTGAAAACCATTTATGATGCCTTACTGTAGGTAAATGAGAATGAGGCTGGTATTGAAAATGAAACGTTTCGGTATGTCTTTCTCTGAAGAACCTGCTTTGGTTCTGCAAAGAATTGAAATGTAGCGGTTCTAAATCTCTGGAACATCCATCATGTTGTGTATGAAGCACAAGCATGGTTTCACCTAGAACCATTTATGCACCAGCAATAGAAATGAATGAATTATCTATTATACATATGTGACACATTTTCCAACTGACTGCAAGGCTTTTGATGATGAATGCAATCAAATGAAGAGACCCTCATCTTCACTTGATATGCCTACCTGGAGACTTTGAGATAAAATGGCAATACAACTGGTTCCTTGCCAAACCTTTCACCCTAAAGAACTGTCTTTTAAATAGACATTCCTCAAACTAAAAAAACACTGCTCCTCAGCATTGAGAGGAGACCGTTGAGGTGACAGTTGAGGGAGAAGACCCCAGGGTAGACCCAGGACACGCTGGAGGGACTTCATCTCCCAGCTGGCCCGGGAGCACCTGGGGATCCCCAGGACGAGCTGGAGGAAGATACTAGGGAAAAAGACGTCTGGGCTGCTCCGCTTGCCCTGTTGCCACCATGACCCAGAAAAGCAGCAAGATGGATGGATAGATGGGTAGATGGATAATGGATAATGGATAATGGATAATGGATAGATGAATGGATGGATGGATGGATGGAAACTACAAAACCTCCAAGCAAAAACTGTACCCCCTTTGCAATAACTGCATATCCGAGCATAACAGACTGAACCTTCTAAACTTTCTGATTCTTAAATGAGAATAGTTTTCCATTTTAGAAACCATATATGTTATATGAGATATTGATATTGATGTCTCATGAAACAGTATTTTTACAGTTTATAGCAGGAATTGAGCCCTAGCATGTCTATTTTGAGCTTACTTAAATAATCACTGGTCCACCAGAAGAGTGATGTTGCTATCATTCCATATGCTTCAAAAAGTTGAATATTCATTCAACTTTCATTTATTTAGGTTTGTGTCCTGGAGCCACAGTATAAACCTGGATACGTATGTATACAGAAAAAAATAGGATAAACAAATTCAATGACGTTCATAGACCCAAGCAGTGGTCTATAAATCTTTAATAACAAACAAACAAAACAAACTCAACTACTATGTTCGGTAAGCTAATAAAGATCATCCTGTCACCTCCATTTTCATGGTTTGAACTGTAAAATGTATTGAAATCTATTGGTCTTCTAAGACACAAAATGTATCCTTACTTTCAACTCTTTTACTAAGACTGAGGTTAACCCAGATTTTGTATACACCTCTACATTTAGAAGGACTGGGTATGTTTCTTTGTAAACTCAATGACTCTAAGAAATACATTTTTGAAGTAATATTTGTAGATGCTTTCAGTTACCCATGCATTTCCCCAGAAAATGTACCTTTTATGCTTTTTCTAATTTTCCATCTGACAGTCCAACCCTTTAAAAAATATATGCACATGTATCCATAATAAATATACTAACAATATAATATAATTGAACAACCCTCTAAAATGTTTGCTTGTCAATTTAGAACTATAAACCAGTGGGGAGAGAGGGAGTGGGAATAAAGAGGAGAATGTGAAAATAAAATCATCTCTCATTTTTATTGCTTTCATGTGGTAAAAATTTATGTTTGGAGAAAATTGCAAACCTGCCATGCCCTACCTTTTGATTTTTGTCTAGCAGTATGTTCTTTTGTTGCTGTGTGTCCTAATATATTCTCAGTTCTAATCAGCTCATCAGCAAGTAGCTGTGCACCTTCTTCTTTGAAAAGTGTACTCCTCCTCTTCTTGAACAGCCTAGTCTGGACGCTTCCATTGTAATTCATTATAGTCCTATCTCCAACCTTTCTCTCTAAGGTATTAGAGTAAAGTTGTTTACAATCAGTCAGTTGAATACAGGAGCAGAGATGCTTTCTGCATTTGCTGTATTTCTTCTTTTTTTTTGCTACTGTTTTATTCTGTTAATTTTGTAATTTCAAAGAGCTATACAAAACATATTCTGCTTCTTATTTTTACTTTGCAAAACCATCAGACCTCTGATCTCTGTCTTCTCACATTTTGTCATTTCTATGAGTGTGAATCGTTCTTGCCATACAAAGACTTGACTGAGACAATGCAGGGTGTCTTTGAGACAATAATCCAACAGACTGGGCGACTGGGGTCAGTCTAAATTGCTGTGAAGTAATCTAACACCGCAGTTGTAGGATTAATGCAATACTGTTAGATTGGATACTGCACTGAAGCACGATTGACAAAGAGAGAGAGAGAGAGAGAGAGAAAGAGAGAGAGAGAGAGAGAGAGATTGAGTGTATGTGTGTATGTGTGTGTGTGTGTGTGTGTGTGTGTGTGTGTGTGTGCCATGAGAGAGAGAGATCAACATATGAAAGGTAGAATGGCAAAGTGAGTCTTAGGCTCCTGCGTGTTCTCTGAGATAACAGGATGACTAAGCATTGACTATCGATTGTGCTTTATGCTGACCATCCCTGCATGGGTCTCTCTGCTCTGCTGAAGGTAATTGTCAAACACCGTAAGCAACTGTACAATCTAGCATGGCAGTCTCTGAAAGCAAATTCTGAAACTGAAAGGTGCTTCCTGGTGTGTTAGCATTCGCTCATAACGTGATAATAACATGAATAACACTTTTTTGTGATATAATCAAACTGATTTCACCAGATCCATAAACAAGCTATTTTCTGAACAGTGACACCAAGTTAACCTCTGTAGATGAAGGGTCAAGGCTTCTCGGAGAGTCACAGCCACGCACCTTTCCTGGGTACAAACATCTTAAAGGTTTAGGGATGGTGGTATCACCACGTAAACTCATGTTTTCAAGACACCAATTTCTGCCCTCCTATATATGGACACAACTGCAAGGAAAATCTTTCCAACCTATCACTCTAAACCTTGCTAAAGCAAATCACATAGAGGATGCATTCCAGACATAAAACACTCTAAGAGGCTCTCACTAAACAGGCATTAAAGGTCTAAAAGGTCCCATATTAAGCCATATTATTATCTTTAGATGCAAAGTCTTTGATGTGTTGACTAGCTACTAGGAGCTAATTTTGTTAGTGACATGTTAAATTAGGAAGGATTTTAATAAAAGAGGACCAAAATAGCAAAATAACTAAACTATGTGAGTTTAACTGTTTAACAATACATCCTAGTAGGCCATTAACCAGAAGGGTTGTTCTAAAAATGTCTAGACTCCTGAACTGTATTTCACCTCAAAACTAGTAAAGAAAGACAGTAAAGACTTAACTCTTACTTCACCTTACTTTCACCTAGCAGGTCAATCAAACTGGTGTTTCCTTAAGTGAAGGTAAAAATGGTGTTCACAGGAAACACAAACACGTACTAAACATGTGGTAAATCAGGGATGGGGCATTGCCTATTTTTACCTGTCCTCGAAAATGTCTCTGCATGTCCACGTGTGCACGCATATGGTTTTGTATGTGTGTGTGTGTGTGTGTGTGTGAGTGTGTGTGCGTGTGTGTATGTGTGTGTGTTTCTCCCTCTTTCCCTCTCTCTCTCTCTCTTTCTCTCTCTTGAACTCCCTCTCTCTGTTTGGCCTTAAATCAACTGCGCCCACGGGGATTAATGAAGTTGAATTGAATTGAGTAATCGCAGGCCTGTGTTATACTTCCTGATACCTCGTGCTGCAAACAGAGTACTTATCATTAGCACTGTATTTCCAGTTGACAAATATTGCTCTCAGCTCAAGTGTGTACATCTTCCTCTTTGCTTTCTTAGATGCCTATCCAGTCTCAGAGGTGGTCTACACATGGACTCAGGGAGCAGCCAAGTCAGTAGTGGTGGCAGAGGAAGGTTCACGGCTCAATCAATATCACTTGATTGGTCAGACTGCTGGGACAGAGGACATCTACACCAGCCGAGGTACAGTGAAGCAAGAGTAAACTGCCACCTGACCAGAGATGACCAGGCCTGGGATTACAGATAACCCTCCCCATCATCTACATGACCATCTCCTCCTTAGCCACCATTCACGGTGCTTCTTCCCTACATTTTCTTCGTTTTCTTTCATACTGCACCAGCTATACAATACCAGGCCCAGAGATGTTAAATTCCTGCTTGAACCCTATAATTGAGCTCCGTGTTATTACACTGTGTGTCACCCAAAGCTGGTGTGAGAAGAAAATGTTTTCAAATCAAGCTGGATAGAGACAATAAATGAATCACAAGGATTTGAGAATGCCTCCCACACATAGCCAGCTGTCTCTAGGGCTGCCAAGGGAGGAGAGGGGGGGAAAAAATCACTTATCCGTGGTCTGAGCCATTGGGTCTGTAGGGTTAATCCGTATGCAGGCCCATCAGTTGTGCTTTTACTGAGTGACGTCACAGCACAGGGATTGGCTGCTGCGGTGGAGACACGTGGGAGCCGAGCAGCATCTGCTTAATTCTGTTATGTAAAGAGGTATGATAATACATTTTTGCTTCCTGCTGGTAGAGAGGTTATTATAGGGTGGGGGTTTTCCTGTATCCGTAATGTATATGCAGACGGTTACTTTAACCCTTATCTGGTGAGAGACGATGGTGTTTATGTTGGATGATGTATCAGGGCTAAACATTTACAGCTAAGTATGCCACGGTGCCTTTTAAGCGCGATCAGCGGGAGTAAATCCAAAGGTGCTCTGGTAATGGAGCTGCTGGAGGAAGACCTTTCTGCCAAGCAGTCCTTCCCCCGCTGAAAAAGGTCATCAAGTTCAAACGAAGATACAGGTTGCCATATTTCTCTGTAACGCCCCCACCCTCCACCACTACCACACACCCCCCCTCACATTGTTCAGACCAATGTACGAGGGAAGACACCGACAGCCTGGCCTTGATTAGCTAATCTGAGGTGCAAACCCTCTTTAACAAGTCAAGAATAGCTCAGTGCTCACAGAGGGTGGAGGTGGGCTTTGACCTCATTGGTTAAGCTGGAGAGAACGAAAGTATAGACAGTTTTACACACACTGAATTGCATGGAGAATAACTGTGGATATTTAATTCAAGCATACACATCAATGCCCCCACATGAAAATAGCATGCTGCATCCTCATCAGCCAGATCTTAACGGATACTTTAACACTACAATTACAGTGCTGACATTCATGCAGCCTTCTCCTCCTGTCCATTTCAACCCCGCGATGAAAACCTACAGCTCAAGAAGTAATTGGCAGTCCTGTGCAGTACTCACCAGTTGACTAACATAGCTGCGTTGTTCTCTGCTATGAATGGCAGTTCCCCATAGACACTCCAAAAACCAAGCAGTAAAATCCACCAGAACCACATTTTCATGCCTTTGAGATTTCCATCCAGTTCCAAGCATAGAAGGCAGTCAATTCTGAGTGGGGTTCCCCCAGTTGTCCCACCACAGAGCAGGGCTGCTGGCTAGTAGTCATTGGAGCGTACGTAATACAGGTGCCCTTTTCATTAAGGACATGATGCTTGTCGCTGCACTGCTCAGAAACATCCAAACTTTCCTCCGGTCCTTTTCAGCCCCCCTCAACGTCAGTCATCTGTGCACCTGCCTGAAATCACCATTGATCTGGGTCTGTTTTGGAGTCAATCAAGTGTGGCCTGGCCTGACAGAATGGGATGGACTGTCTGTTGCAGAGAGAGAGAGAGAGAGAGAGAGAGAGAGAGAGAGAGGTACAGGATGCAGATTGTGACAAGGGATTAGTGAGACAGAAAAATCCGATTTTGCCAGGAGAAAGCAGCAGTCATCTGTGGATTTTCTATAGTTTATCAGACTCCATGGCTCGACAGGATATTTGGAAAAAAAAAGCTTAAAATGCAATCTTCAGTCAGTTAACAGGATATGATGATTTTCCCACCATCTCCTTTTCATTTTTTTTAATTTCATGCACTTACAGTAAATACATTCATAAGCTTCTGTCATGACATGCACATTTCACTTTTATGTCCGTATTTATGTCCGAGTGTTGTATCAATTTAGCTGTGATGATATTGTTGCCCAGTGAAATATTAAAATTTAATCTTGCATTTTGTTAATGTAATATTAACTTGATATCATCCATATAATATTCAGATTTTGTGATGTTATATTTTAAAGTAGTACCTGTGTGTATTAAGTTAGGCATTTCAATTCCAATTAGCTAACACAACATTTGATATCATTAGAATCTCAAATTTAAAATGTAGTAATGTGGATGAGAGTGTAGCCTCACAGGTAAAAGGGTTTAAGGGGTGTTTTATCAACTGAAAACCAAGGACCACAGCTGTGTTCTAGTGAAAGACACAAACCCTGGTCAAATTCCTAAGCTCTGAATGCAATGGATGACTTAATCACCTTTGTAGTAAAATGCAGCTTGTTCTAGTGGTTCATGTCACTGCTCTGGATTCTCACATAATCATTTTAGTTTCATAAACATTTATTTAAAAATGTCAGGTGACCCCATCCCTTAAACTGCTGAGACTCTAGACAGTTTAGAAACATGGTATCTTTGGGATGATTTTGTCTTTTTCAAAGTTCTGAATGGGGTGGAGAATAGTAGAAGAGTAGAGTGTCATCACATTAAGCAATGCCTCCCCCTCTGCTCTACTGTATCGTACAGGTCAATACACCGTAATGATGGCTCACTTCTACCTGAAGAGGAAGATCGGTTATTTTGTCATCCAGACATACATGCCTTGCTTCATGACAGTAATCCTATCCCAGGTTTCCTTTTGGCTCAACAGGGAGTCTGTGCCAGCACGAACTGTCTTTGGTGAGTTTGAATTGCACAGACACTCACACTAGCCAGAATAAATAGCTCTTGTTGGGGAGGGCCCATGTTTTTATTAATATTAGTAATGCAACATCAGTAAGCCTATGTGGGAATATGCCTGACACATATTTGTAATGTTTTCTACCTTCTCCTTAATTAATTTTGTTAATACATATTAATACATTAAGATTAAAAAAAAAATGTATGATGGAGATGCCAATGGAACTAATGGAGATGAACAAAAGAAAGCCCTAATCCGTGCTGCTATGATTGAGAAACAACCTGATGTCCTCCCCTTTCCACAGCTGAAATTGTTTATCAAAGTCTGAATAGTAAAACTGTCCCAC